>JAADWT010000536.1:0-18569 GCA_023336285.1 Pythium grandisporangium
CAAGGAACATGCTGTGATAACCGTACCGTTCGTGGCAAGTCCTTCGAGATTGGGATACTAGCGAATTCTTGGAAAAACGGCAAGTCCGAGACATTGCAGCACACAAAATACCCACCTTCGGGCACCACGGGCTTCCAGTGAGCGGCCTGTAATGCCGAGACCAGACGGTCGCGTTTCTTGGTTAGCGTGGCGCGCAATTGTTCCGGGTAGCCATTGGTCTGCACTTGTTCAAAGCATGACGCCATAGCCACCTCCAGGGGCGTGACCCCACAAAATGGGATGGTGCTATGCGCCGTCGTGATCGCGCGCGTCAGGTGGCGCGGCGCGATCGCGTATCCAACGCGCCAGCCCGTGCAGGAAAACGTCTTACCCGCTGAGAAGAGCGAGATGGTGCGCTCAAACATGTCGGGTATGGCCGCGAGTCGCTCGTGACGCGTGTCGTCGTAGCACATGAACTCGTACACCTCGTCCGAGAGCACCAGTACATGTGGGTGGCGCCGTAGCACCGAGGCAATGCCCTCCAGCTCCTCCCGACTCAGTACCTTGCCCGTTGGGTTGTGTGGCGTGTTGAGTACGAGCATCTTGGTCTCGGGCGTCAGCATGGCGTCGAGTTTCTCCAAGTTAATGCGGAAGTCACGAGAGGAGAAGGTTGTGGGTGATGCCGTCGAAGAGGACCCATCCGTGAAGGCGGCGCGCGTGGCGTCGTCCATCTCCAAAGGTACCCCCACGGTCTGCAGGCCCAGCAGCGTTGCGACAGTCTTGTAGGCGTCAAAGTATGGCTCAAAAGTGACGACTTGATCACCCTGCAAGCGTGAGAGAGGCGCTAACCATTAGCTTCGTCCGTGGTAAACCCGGCGTAACCAATAGGGAGGGGGTACGTACTGGTTCGAGGAGTGCCGCCATGATGGAGGCGATGCCTTCCTGCGCGCCATTAAACGTGACGATCTCTGCCATGGCGTCCAGGTCGCGCTGCAGCAAAGGCGAGTACATGGCGGCGAGCGTTTGCACGAGCGTGGGGTGTCCCCCTGGGCGTGTGTACTGGTTGTGATCTCCTTGAATGGCCGCGACGGCGGCATCCTTCACAAAGCTGTCGCGTTTCATTGATCATCGTGCACGCATTAATACATATTAGCAACATGAAGGGGGAGAAACAGTGGGGGGGGGTGTAGGGGATTCATCGGCTTCGGATCCTACAAGCCAAATAGACACACTGCTTACTCTGGGGTGGGGAAGGACGGGAACCCCTGGCCGAGGTTGACAGCGCCCTCCTGCGCGGCCAGCTGCGAGATCTCGGCGAAGACGTTGCTACCTATCCCCTGCACACGCGTGCTGATGCTTCGGCGCGTCCGTCGCGTCGCCAGGCGCAGCGTCATGGCGCGCCCAGGCATCCTCAGCCTCATCATCATCGTTTTGTTTTGGATCCATGCCACCAGTGGGTGGTGGCATGATCCTGTACCGACATATCGGTACACCCTCACGCTGGGTACCAAACCATCAAGTTGAAGTTGAAAGGAAGGAGAGGTATATATTAAATTGTCAGATATAGTATTTTGCAGGGTGGTGGTGCTTGCCGTTTCGAGTGATGGCGACCGCTGCCATCAGCCATCAGTGCATCAGAGAAACCACTTCCGACCCACCTCGGGTTACGTGGCCGCAGCCATCTCAGGCCGCACGGGATGATTATGACCATTTATTTGTGCAAGGTGGGGCGGAATAAGGCGTACGTGGTGGCATGAAGCTCTGCTCGCTTCTGCTTCACTATTACCACTATTACCCGTGTACTACACATCTTGCCTATTATTACGCTAGATCCCCTAGGCAAAGCAGGCGGATGTAGTGCATTGCTGCAAGAAACAACGCAAAAGTAAATGAGAAATACTAATTTAGTAAACCGTGGACGGTGAGATTCAACGGGTGGGCTGGACAGGTTGACTGGGCGCGGACCTGGTCTGGTGCCGATTCGAATCCGAAGTTTTTCTGACGCATACACCGCGTGGTGAGACACTGGCCAATTTGGTAAGGAAGGTGATGATGTGACGCCATGATGATGGAAGGATCTCCTGATGATGTGATGCCGCTGATGGAAGCGAGAAGTGATGTCGTGATGCCACTCACGATCATACGCTGTTTCGACTAAATCAGTACTAAATGACTTTTGGGGCCGATGACGTCGCCAAGCTGTCTCACACACGCTCTCTGCGATTGCTCCAACTCCGAATCGACCAGTAAAGTAGCGACGCACTAATTTATCCTGCAGCTGCATAACAGCACCTTGTGTTGCTGTGTGCATTCTACCAACACAGCATTTACAATCAGTACTGTGGATGAAAATGCGGGTGCGCCTGGAAGTGAATCGGAGTGATGTTTGAATAACAAACACGGCGTCATTGGGACTCTCCAAGACGGACGAGGTGACTGACTGATTGACGTACAGGAATAAAGGATCTCCAAGTCGTCGCCAACGTTGCTCACAAGGTTGCTGATACCAATACCTTTGCTTTTCCAAAATAACTGGAGTGGTGTCGGTCATAGGACAAAAGATCGCTTGTTTCTTCGCCGTTTTTATCAAAGCTGAAAACAACTTGTTTTAAACGTGTATGAATAAAACTTCGCCCGTTGGATTTCGCGCAAAAAAATTGAGTAATATGGATATAGGCGCTCTATGCGACCGAAGACATTGTCTTCGTGCTGCATTAGCATGCAGCCTGCATGCAATCCCTTGATCACTCATTTTCGACAGTAAAGCTAGCTTGCATCTTCCTTGAGGTGCCATAGAGTAGCAACAGCTGAAAATGAAAGAAGCACCATCAAACACCATCTAAAGAATCTCTGCGGCTTGAAATACCACGTAATTCGCTTAAGTTAATATCCCTTCGTCATAATACTACTACTACGCTGTCATAGCCGGCTCAGCTCTGCAGGCCCGACACCATTGTTGCCGCCGGTGCTGCGCTGCTGTTGCCATGACCAGCCTCTGCCTTGTCCTTCTTAGCTCTCTCCTCGTTGTCGATCTTCTGCCTCTTGGCCTTTCGGCCATAGTCTTCATCGATTGTCTCCGCTTGCTCAGCTGGCAAACGCCCTGGGAGCATGGACGAGTTGGCCCGGCTGTCCTCCACCTCCTCGTCGTCGTCATCGTCCTTGTCCTCGCTCAATGAGTCATCCAGCTCCGCAGCAGACGTAGTGGCGCTGTCTGTACTCAACGGGGTACCGTAGGGCTTGCCGTGCGTGCGAGCATACTCCTTGCCGTACTCGGCCAGCACCTGGTTCATGTCGATACTCAGCATAGTGTCGGTATCGGCCCTGGCGCTCGACGCGGCTGGTTTGTCGGTGGAGCCCTCGGCTTCCGCCTCTGTCTGTGTGGAAGGCACCGCGGGGGCGCTGTCCTTGGTAAACATGGATATGATCTGCTTGAGCCCTCCTCCTCCTTCACCCATGCCGTCCATGCCAAAGCCCGAGAGCATGCGACCCAGGTCCATGCCCTGCAGGGCCTCAATGCCACCAACGCCCGCCAACATGCGGCCTAGGTCCATGCCCTGCAGGGCTTCCATGCCACCAACGCCCGCCAACATGCGGCCTAGGTCCATGCCCTGCAGGGCCTCCATGCCGCCCATACCGCTCAGCATGCGACCCAGGTCCATGCCCTGCTGGCCTTCGCCACCACCCATGGCACCCATCCCGCTCAGCATGCGCAGCATGTCGGCACCAGCACCAGCCGACGACCCGGCTGTGGTCGAGGCCGCGGCCGCCATGTTGGCCGCTGCACTGGCCGCTGCACTGACCGCTGCACTGGTCGCGGTTGAGGATGTACCGGCCTGCTGGTTGACGAGTGGCACGAAGAGCGGCGCGATGACCTCGCTCTCGTAGCGCAGCACGAGAAACACAATCTCGCTGCACCACTGCATGAGGCTCTCAACGGGGCATGGCCCCACGCAGCCCATCCAGCGCAGCATGCAACCGGGTTCCGTGGGGCTGTCACGCACACCCGTGGGTGAGAGGTGGCACCAGACCACGCCCCGCATCCAGCTGTCGTGGGTGCCCACGTACTGCTGGATGCTTAGTCCTTCCAGGCTCTGCAGGAAGATGAGGTGGTCCTGGCCGCGTGGGATGCGGCACAGCAGGTCCACGGTGCGCGTGATCTCCTTGGTGGACGGGTGGTAGATGCAGCGGTAGAGGATGAACGTGTTGTCGTCGATGACCTGCAGCACCTTGGTCTAAATGGAACCAAACAAAATTCAACAATAGAGCGATTAGCGTGGGCTGTCAAAGAGGAGAAAGAGAGGAGAGGAGAGGAGAGGAAGAGAGGAGGAGAGGAGGGGGAGGAGGAGGGGCACGTACCCGCACGACGGCACCAGCGTTGAAGAAGTTGGCAAAGATGTCGGCCGATGAGAGCGTGTCCCACGTGCGGTTATAGACGTCCGTGGCGCAGGCATCGTCAAAGGCCTTGGAGAGCTTGAAGCTGATGGTGGAGTGCTCGATGCGGCTCTGCTGCGTCCAGCCGCCCATGCTCGTCCCGGCGTCCAGGAAGGCGCTGTCCGGGTGGAAGCCGTCCACGTAGCGCAGTGTTTGCTGGACAATCTCCTGCCACTCGTGCGGCGCCAGTGGCGTGAAGTAGTGCGGCAGAACCTCCATCTCTTGCTCCAGAAACGTCTTCATGTCCTTGCGCTCCATCTCCACGCCGCGGGCCACACACTGCTGCAGCAGCGCAGTGTGTTCCCGCTCGAGGCTCGAGGTCTCAGCCATGAGCTGCACCAGCTCCAGCTGCTTCTCCAGTTGCTGCGCCACTTCCTTGTCCTGCTTCATCTTCTCCTGCTCAGGGGGGCACGACCACACACCAAGCCACAGTTAGTATCGAGCTACAAACACTAGCATACGCAGAACCAAATATCCACTGATGATCCGCAGATACATAGATACATAGATCCATAGATCCACAGATCCACTGATGTTCCACACATCTACAGATCCACCCATTACCTTTTTGCGCACGATGAAGCGGCGTTGCACTTCACGGTGCTTGGCGCGGGTGGACTCGTTGTAGCGGCGCTTGCGTTTGGGCTTGGGCTTGGCGCCCGCGGGCAGCGGCGTCTGGCTGAGCGCCGAGTCCGAGGCTGAGGCTGAGGCCGACGCCGAAACCGAGGCGGATGACAGTAGAGCGGATGATGAGGGCGTGCCCAGCATGGCGTCCAGAGGACCCATGGGCAGAGCCACGCCCAGGCCACCGTTGGACGCCGTGGCGGCCATGGCCACTACGTCCGGGTCGGCGCTGGGCGGGAAGAGCACCGTGTCCATGATCTCGTGGTCCAGGCCCAGCCAGTACGCGGCCGAGGACGGCGGCGTGTCGGCGTCTGTGGTTGACCGCGGGGACGAGCTCGGGTCCATACTGCTTTCTGTATGTGTGTGTGTGGCCTGTTGTCGATGACGGAGAGGACGGACACACAGACGCACAGAGGCGCTTGCTGTGTGTTTACGGAATGGCGCGTCACGAAGGAGGAGGAGGAATGCACCACGGAATGGGGGCAACAGAGGAGAGTGCTGGGCCTGTGCTTGTGCTTGTTCTGTGTGGTTGTTTGTCAGTGTGCGGAGCCTTCCCTGCCAATTCCTTGCCTCACCACGCCCCAATAATGGGTTGGGTTGGTTGCCAACGCTGCGCAGTGTGAACCTCGCAACTGGTTGAGGAATGGTGGGGGGATTGAGGGGAGATATAATAATGGACGACGTCGGCGCGCGCTGGAGCAAAGGGGGGACGACGCGGGCTTGGGGAGGGGAGTGGACAGGCCAGGGACGGAGGGAGTTGCAGAAGGATGCAAGGCGTGCGTGTGTATGAGTGTGCGGGGGGGGCTGTGCGTGGTATCTGTGTCTGTGTCCGTGTACGGACGCGCGTCTATGGCTGTGACTGGGTATACGTTGTACGGGGTGTTTGCTTCTCACGGTTGCCGTGGATGGCAGCCCTAGCGTGGCGTGCCGTCTCTAGCCTCCTTCCTCCTCCTTCTCCTTTATCGCGTCACTCGGAGGAGTCTCAGATTGCCTCGATTCGAAACTGGATACCCAACTGACTGCACTGTAGGACTGTATCCATGCGTAGCTGGTTGGTCCCATTCCACGGGGGGCATCCGCTCTGCTGCTCTGCTAGCAAACCCACACAAGCCAGTCTTCCAGCTCTGTCCGTTGCCGTATCCGCGAGCTCCTTTTTTCAGCTGCCCCGCTTTTGCACGCGCATCGAGAGATGTGATGATGTGAGGCCACCAAGTGTAGGTGGCTGCAAAAATGGACAAGCTCGTACAGTACAGTACTAAAAACACAACAAACTTCTTACTTACTGCAGTACATTAGGCAATTGTTCCATAATTTTCGACCCGATCTTCCAACGACGCGTTCAATACAATGTTTTAAACATATCCGTAGCAACCGTGTGTTTAAATCACTTTTAATGGCGCTGATTTTACTCGTCTTTCCGAGTAGTAATATCTTCCGCCAGCAAAGTAAAATCGTCGCATCGACGCCCACAACCTGGCATCGACGGGCGTCGCACATGCACAGTCTTCGGATGTCCCTCTGCACGGATTACGCCGTGCCGTGCGAGTGGTGATCGCCATTTGCAGTCATCACCCCCATGCAAGGACAATGCCGGTCGTCGCGTCGCCCTCATTGTGCGCCAATCACTGCCGACTTATGTGCATCTCCTAGTTATGGTGGGACATCTTTGAGATCCAACCGATTGTTTGCACATGCAGCGACAAATCTTTTCTGAAAGTTGACGAAAGTGTCTGCCATAGAGCCCTCTCTGACTCTCACGGCAATGCGGAAAGCTACACGACGGCGGAGTCTAGTGTAGACCTGCGTGGTTTCTTGCCATTGCCATTATTGCCATCGTCATAGATAAAACTTACTAGTAGTAGCCATCACCATGCCGTGACATGCCACGCCACTTAATGCAAATGCCACGCAATGTACTACAGCAAAACGATAACCCGGCGCTTCTTTGGTACAGTGCAACGAGATTGCATCGTCAATTTTTTTTTCGGCAAAGCGAAAAAAACTCAGAATGCGAGGTAGAACTTCACAGTAGGAAGTGCTGTGTAGCTGCCCTAGAGTGTCACCAGCGACGCGTCGCGAGCCGAGAGCCGAGGATATCTTCAGAGCCACAATCCATCCAATTTCTTCCGCAGTATTAGCAGTAATAGCCATTGGATATTTTTGCGCGGGACAGACACGATGGCGCATGATCGATCCTCTCGCTCGCGCTGTGTGTACCTCGCAACCTGGTGCTTTGTACTTGCTGCATACGTGGTGGGTATCAATGCCAAGGTGAGTGGTTTGGCTCCATACATTTGTATCCCCCCTATGTGAATATGGGTGGCCCCAATGGAATGCGATGCAAACGACTGATATGAGCAATCGCTTCACATTTGGTTGGCATACCGACTTCCGTTCCAACCAACAGTGGGCATCCACCGTGTATTTCCGAAAGCAGGAAGGTGGTCCCATCGTCTCGCTTGACAATCAAGGTGGCCTAGAGACGGAACTACCTGGTTCAGCTGGCCACGCTCGGTTCGTAAGTCTGGCCATAGCGCAGACTTTCGATGGCACCAACGACCGACTGTACTGGAGTGATCACCGTGCGATCCTGAGTTTAGCACTTGACGAGACCGGGGTCGCGGGCAACGACAAACCTCGAGTTGAAATCGGTGCCTCTGTACGAGTACGATGGTTTGGGAGGAACTTTGGCGCCTCCCGTGCCGAGCTGCTCGAGTTGCGCGTACGTGAAACGCAGTGCATCAGCGTGCTAGCATGGAGCTCGACCTTTATCGACTGTGTGCTGGCTTTGCCAGAACGATTCCCCATTCTTCTAGATGGAGACCCTACGGGCGAAGCAGCAGCTGCTGCATTCGTGACGGTCGCGGATTGCAGCATCCGCACGATCCACGGAGCTATGTCTGGTATCGCTCTGAACGCTGCTGAGCTGCAAGCTGACGGCGTCCCGGTACCAATTGTGGAGAGAATTGAGATTGTTGCCACTCACGTTTTCCCACAGGCGATGGTGATTCAAGGAGATGACTTGTACTGGGCAAATGCCGCTGACGGCAAAATTTATCGCACCAGCTTGAAAACCCCCACCATGATGCAACTCCTGCAGGAAAATGTATGGGGAGTTCACGGACTTGCACTCACCACATGGCCATCGCAATTGCAATCAACGGCATCACCTTCCGAAAGCCGGGTGGAGCTTTTGTACTCCGTTGAGGGCCGAGGCGAGGTGCGGCGCATTACGTTGCCTGTCACAAGAAAACCCACGGACCTACCCAAGAGCGAGGCAATTCTGATTAATCTCCGATCTCCTCGTGGTTTAGCAGTCGACCCACAGCAAAAATTTCTGTACTTCACAGAAAAAACGGGTCGTATCTACCGCGTAAAGTTGGAGAATAGGCCGCGCGACACCAACGATAGCGTGGCACCCTTCGCCTCGCAACCTCAACAACTTTTCACGTTGCCGACTTTGGTCCGACTTAACGGTCTCACTGTTGACAAAGAGTGGGTGCTGCTTCCTTTGACTGGGATACCATGCGCGTACCTCATGATCCCCCTCCCTTCATATTGGCAATCGTGTGAATACTTTCAATTACGAATGTTCTCACACCTTCCTTTGATGTCTGTGTCGTTTTGAAATGGCACCACCCAGATATATCTATTGGTGCGAGAGTAACACGAACGTTGTCGCACGCGCCTCCATCGATTCTCTCCAGCGTCAAGTTCTCGTTGGCGGATCCACTGACTCCATCTTGAGGTAGGCTGCGCCTCGTGTCGACAACGTGAAAGGTCCTTCACAATGGAGCCACTACAGTTCCCTCTCGTATTCTTGATCACTTTCAGGTTTCACATTTTCTCCGATATTTTATTGACAAATATGCCTGTAGTTGGCCACGTAACATCGTGCTTCGCTTAAGAACCGATGGCGAGACTGAAGATTTCTTTTACACAGAGTACCCGGGTCGTATCGGGAAAGGAGTATCGCAAGAAATTGTACTGGGTGCAGTGGCAACACCAGCAATGAACACGCTCGACCAGCTCATCCAGCTATCACCGTCAACAAATGATGGTCATATCCACTTCTATGAATTAGAGTAGATATGCTGAGCGGAGCGTTGTAAGCATATCCACTAGGTTCGTGTCACCGCTATAATAGATCACCTCCTTGTACATGGCCTTGTATACGTCAGCATGCTTTACTCGCCCAGCTAGAATCCCACCATCGCGAGTTCTCGCCTTTCCAGATTGGGCATTTGTCGACGAAGCACTTAATCGGATCAGCTGGTGAAGAATAACCTTGAGCCGCTCGACAACTTCCTTCCCAAGAATATCCATTCCACCGCGTTCAAAGTCCGGAGCTGTAGAATTGCGGGGGTTGTTGAAGGCTTCGTATGTGTTCAGGAGTACGCGAAGGGCATGATCGACATCCTCAATTCGACCGCCCATAGCATATAGATCTGAAAGCTCTTCGTGGATCAGCACAAATGTCTTTCCCAGCTCAATCTTCCCGAAAAAGTCCAATGCCTTGTCGTAGTGCCGACGAGTAATCTCCATGCGATTCTTCAACCCGGTTTTCATGTGTTTCGTCAATGTTGCAGACTCGGCCATGTGCTCACTTATATGGCGTACACCACGAGAGATCATACGGGAATGAAACGATGCGATCTGGTAATGTGTCGATGCTGCCTGCTTCTGATCTCCCAACTCGCTGTACAATGATAACGCCTTACTAAACATACGATGGACTTCATTTTCTACCCGCTTGTCGTCATCGTGCTCTGGTACTCGATGCGACATCGCCACAGCCCATACAAGAAATGTCAAAGCAAGTTCGCCCGCAACCGTGCGGTGCAGCTCCTCCTCAACACGATGATGTTTCAGCAACCGGCCCGCTTCCTTGCATAGCTCTACAGCTGCTTCGTAATGTGTCTCTTGTTCCTTCAAAAGCTTTCCTTGCGCGAGAATTTTATGTAAATGCGCAAGATTAGCGCATAGCAAAGCTGCGTTGACTCCATCTATTCAATTTCAGCGACCATTCATCAACAGTTATTAGCCATTTGAAAATGTCCAAACGAAGGTATGCCTGACATGAAGCAAACAAAACAATGTGCATACCTTCAATATCGCGGAAAACCCTGCATCCACGCTCAAACCACCGAAATGCTTTTATGTGGTCTGGGTCGAAAGAAAGATAGTGTTTCCCAAGCTCGTTGCAAGCATTCCCCAGCTTCTTCATGAGACGGCTACGCAGAAACATCAATCAGTGCCATCAGCTACGGTCATAATCGTGATAGAGAAAAAGAGCAACCAAAAACTTACAAGTACAGCTCTGAGTCGACCGCAGGGGAAAGGGCTCGCAAGTACGAAGTGAACGCGAGTCTTCGGAGTAGGAGAGTTGTAGATAGTGGAGGTGTGGCCTGCTGGGATGTCCCACCGCCATTGTTTGGACTAGTGTGAGTTGAGCTTCCCACATTCATATCCGCCACAAGTGACGTTAGAGATTCCGGTTTCTCCCCACTGATAATCTCGTAGACATCAAACAGCTCGTTGCCAATCGTTGCATGCGGCTTACTAGCAGCGTCGCCCACAATTTCCAATACAAAGCAGCGCAGCTCAGAACCAGTTGTACAAACCCTTGTGCCAAGATTCGAACGCATGGTGTGATTTCGAACTCCATCAAAATCAATACCAGTCAATAATTCATCGATCCTTGCACTATCGTCGTCTATACCATGAGATGTCGATATCGCGAGTTTATCTTCGGACAATGGAATTGAAGAGGCACTCAAGTATGTACACGCCTCACGAATATCATATACGACTTGGTTCCAGCACCCATCTTCGATATGCAATTGGGCAACATGGAGGCATATCGAGCTGCATTTGAGCTTGAGCCGCATCAATTCTTCGTGCATGAATGAATCCATGCTGTCATCTTCCATTTCATCGCCGACATTATCGCAACTAGCATCGTGGCCACCATCTTTTCCGTCGACATCAGCATTCCCAATTGGTTGCTGTGCGTCGACATTTTCATGTGGCAAGGCAGTCATATTTTCTTCATCAACTGCCATGCATGTCTCAAAAGATCGGATACTATCCAACAAGTACTTCTTCGCGTGTTGCAAGGACTCATAAAGCTTTTCCGTGATGTGGGTGGTTTGCTTGTCGGTATATGTTGCCGTGGACGAAGATGCCATTTCCCCCTCACCGTCGCGGATTTCATCACATTCTCTCAAATAAGTATCTGCAAGCTGTTCAGAGACAGAAGAGCAAATCGAACCATGTGCTGCACCCCCTGCCTGATTAATTTCTCCCAGTAGTGTTGTGCACGTGCGTAGCAAATCGCGTTGTCGAAGTCGTAACTGCTCTTGCAAATGTGGAGTCTCCTCGGTCATCGAGTCCATCATGCGAGATGCTCGGGACGCAAATCGGTAGCAAAGCATAGCCATCATGTACTTCCACTTGAGCTGTTTGCCTTGGGAGAGCACATTCACGTCATATAGCCGTAGTGAGCTCTCACCTTCCTTGCGGTACAGCCAATATGTGCCGTTTGGTCGTGTGCAGTTTTGCTTGAGAAATTTGAGCAGCATGGAAGCATTCAAGCTTACTTCGTGGATATCAAACAATGGTCGATCGGGTCCTGACATGTACGGAATCTGACGAGTCTCCACTAACTTGTAGCCACGCACGAGGCCCTTTGAATGCATACAAATCGCCAATTCGGGGATGTTGGCAATTACGTTATCCAAGTAATAGTCCAGTACAGTGGGTAAAGACAGCTCCTTGTCCATATCATGAAGACGAAGAGACACGGCTGGGTGCTCGGGATTGCTGAATAGTAGCACTTGGCTACCCAAAATCTGTCGCAAGCATACGGCGTCAGTTCATCGACCAGGGAGGAGATATAACTATGAAAAAGCGCGCTTACCATCTTCAGATCGTTGAAATTCCATTTGAGAACACGCTGAAACGTAGGAATGTTATAAGTTGTCGACTTCGGGTACGAAGGCGGGCAGTGTTGATCGTCGAACGATGGGGGCTCATGCTTTGAGGTGGCTGGGGTGATTGGCGGGGAGTGAATCACCGATTTCGATTGTGTAGTAGAATCGGTGTCTTTGACTGCTGCATCCATCATTGCAAACCCTTCCGTGTGATCGGGCGAGAGATCAGGCTTTCGATTCGCTTTCTTCCCCTTCTTGCTCCTCTTCGAGCGCGTCTTAGTTTGCGGAGCAGCATGACGTTGCCACGGATTTATCGTAGGAACATCAATGGCCACACCACCATTACCCTCCTCTGCAGAGTCCTTGTCGCTGTTTCCTGTGAGCCGTCCAGCCAATGCGCTTTGGTAGATAAACTTTTGGTACAGCAGCTCCTGGGTACTTTGTTCGGTCTGGAGTGAATCGATTTTCTTTTGATCATAACCATCGCTTTGTAAATCTTCAAACCCGGCTGGTAAGTCGGCATCGTCCAGTTCTCCATCAACCACCAAGGTTTCGCCCACGCGGTGCACCGCCAGGGACACGCGTGCCTGCGAATATGGCAGTTTGAAGAGACGCTTGATATTCTCAGCTGGTCCGAGGAAATCGACGCTTTCTTCTTCCGATGCCGATGCAAGCTCAACACGACTGCCCCGCAAGCGCACAGATAACTGCGGCTCCTGTGGTCGCAGCTCACCGAGTCGCATGGCGTTCATCAATTCCTCGGCCAGCGCATTCGTCGTCGACGAAGCCGCCTCCGTTGAGTTCAGATCGGCAGTGGAGGCTGCTGCAGAAACAACAGCCAGCGCCGATTCGGAGCTTGCAACACTGCCGCTACCAGATACCGCCGTCTTGCTGCCTCGAAATGGTGGCGCCCCAAACGCCATGGCTCGACCTCCAGGACTGGAGGCGCGCGAGCCGGCGTCCGCGTTGGCGCGCTGCGGCAGCGTCGTTTCGTGCAAGTTCGTGTCCATCTGCAACTTCTGGAACGGGACCAGCGCCACGCTATGCGGTTGCGTCGATGCCCCCGCGTGGTTGCTCTTCCACAGTACCAATGGGAAATCAAACGCCTGCGCGTCCGAGCTGGCGGATCTGCTCCTCGAGGACGATACCCCCGACGCCACTGACGCAGGCATTGTCGCCTCCTGCAGGGACTGCGGAGGTCCCACAGAGGAAGAGGGGGAACCTGATGGAGATGGCGATGGAGATGGCGATGGCGATGGGGGAAGGGAGAGCGCGACGCGCACACGGGGTTCGCCGCCGCGCTCGTTCTCCTCGACCCAAACCGACATGTGGTCCGAGCCCGTGGGGCTGCGACACGGCGACGACGGCAGCGCGTACGAGCGCAGCGCGTCCTGCTCGCGCTCCCAGCCATCATCCGCGGACATGGTGCGCCGGTGACGAGGTGATCTGCGTAATGTTGCTTGCTTGGGTTCCCTTCGGTCGGCCACAGGTGCGCGTTGGCGTTGCCGTTGGGGTCTGCTCCGCAAAAGGTTAAGAATGATGGTCTGTGAAAGGTATTACTGTAACATACAGTATTATACCTGCTGGGTACTACTACTGTAATGGTATGTGGCGCGCACCTATCGAATGTTCCAGATGCTTTAGTGGGATCTGGTGTAGCCATCTCGGGGGCTCTTTGAGATGGGTACACGATTGTAGACTGCGATTGATCTGTACTGTACCCATCCACCACCCATGTAAGGACCCCGAGCGAGTTAGCGATGACGATGCGGAACAAAACCAAGGAATCATCAAAAAGTAGGTGGCATTATAAAACGTGGGGAGGGATTAGATCATGAAAGCGCGCGCCGGATTCGATGGCAACTCCCGTAATTTCATGGAGCGGTATCTGCGCCGCGTCCTAGAATGTCCTCTCTAATCAACGCGCTTGTACATCGATATGATCTGTGAAGGGTCAGGCAGTAAATTGTCGGTGTGTGGTTGTTAATCGTCGTCCGCGTACATGGACGATTTGGACAACAGCACGGGCATCTGAAATGATTGACCCACGGCGATCTTGCTCTCAATTTCCATGGTATCAACTCGGAGTTGGAGCCACCTAATCATCACACACCAAGAGAGGTATACCGATGAGAACACACACGCAACACATAATTTACACATAACGCCGTAAAACCATAGGAATACGTACTCTTTCACAGCTTGGGCCGTGTACGGCATGAGGTTCTCCGAAATCTTGTCTCCAGCGTCGTGCTTTCCGGCAAGCATCTCCAGTTTAGTAGAGATATCGGCTACATCCCACTCGGATTGCATGTCGTCCTTGGCAGCGGTGTCCGCTGAAGCATTTTGCGTCAACACATCTATCCACTCGCGTTGTTCTTCAAACGATGGGGCACAGAGAACAAACCTCTGGTAGCCGCTATCGACCGAAAAACAGTTGAAGAGAATCACCCGCGTTCCTTGTGACTGATCAAGCTGATTAGGCAGCTCGGAGACGACACTACCGATTACGTTGATCTCTCGTTTAATCGGACCGTTTTCCGTGTCCGAGTAGCCGAGTTTGTTGTTCTGCAAAGAAATGTACTTCTGCTTCCACGTATTCTTGTAGATGAATCCCTGCTTCAGTAGCATGCCTTTTTTCTTCCATGTCGCTTTCAACGGTTGCTGTTTCGCTTTCTGAAGGTTGCCAAGTAGTGTCTGATGATCAATGTATTGTTTTGCCGCTGCGTAGATTGACTCCAAAATTCGATTGTACTGAAGCTGAATGTTGGAATCCATCTTCGACTGAATCGACTTGTTGAGATCTTCCGACACACTTCGAGCTTTTCTGTCGGACGAACTTCCAAATCCTTCAATACTGCGTCGACCCACTGGCGTGTTGTTTCCACTGCTACCACCTCGTCCGCTCGGCGAAGGGATGGTAACAGTAAGACCAGATCCTGAAGATGCTCGTGGAGATGGTGATGGAGAAGAGCGAGGAGAAGAACGAGGCGATGCAAATGAGGATGACCAGCCCGAGCGAGGTGATGACGAACTAAGACGTTTGTGTACCGAATCGATCAAATTGCTCGCACTGTACGATCGCGGTCGCCTTGCGTTATCGGTTTGGTCCTCCGCACCCAGAGACTGGTTAAAATCCGCGGCCACGGCATCAATCTGGCGGCGACTATGTGGTGGGGTGTTGACAAAGGACGCCCCCTTCTGAGTCCATCCATGTGGCTTCATAGCGCGAAGGGCTATCAACGTATGGAAGAAATGACGAACTTCTCTATGCCAATGCAAAAACAACCGTGGGAACGCCTGGAGTAGCTCAAATCTGAGTTTGTCTGCATGTCGTTCGGGGAAGCAATCCCAACAGTTATACAAGAATTCAAGTGTGGTAAGTGTCACCTGAGTATGTTCGGAGGCTAACAAGATGCGCAACGCCGAGCACAAGAACCGGAAATCAAACGATGGCGGTAACAGCGATACTTCATCCCCAGCCGGAATCGAGTACTGGTCATCCTGGTGGAAATTCCAGCGGTCGTTATTCTCAAGGTGAGACAGACGATAAGAGCTCAACCGAACCCGCCAACTTCGAATCATGTACATCCAAACACCCAACAATTCAACCGCACCGATTACAGCAGTGACATCGTGAACACTTGTACTGCTCAACAAAAACTTCGTCATCGGGTTGATTAGACTAGGATTCGCCAGCATAGTGCACGACAGCTTGTAAAGCGTGGGTGGGAGCCACCCAGACTTCTGACTCTTGAGCTCCAGCACGAATACCTTCAACACCTGGGTGTACCCTGGTAGATGGGACCATCCTATTTTTTGGTTCAACACAGCAAGGGTATCGAGTACATACCATAGCCACTGGTCCAAAACCAGAACATTTAATGTGTTTGCCTCCCCATTGAGGCGACGAAAGCGTGTTTTCCACGATTCTGTTGTCACTTCATACTTGTCTTCAGCTTCATCCTCCTGGGTTTTTAGAGCCTTTTCACCGTACTCATCGTAAACCGCCTTGTGAAATCGACGCCAATCCAAATGTGCTTCTAATCCATCCATGGCAAACAAATCGGCATCGGCTTGCATCTCAAATTCAGCGGCCAGTTCAGGAACACCTTCGGTGTAGGACTGAGCCCACAATTGGTACAGTTCCACTCCAAAACTCGGCAAGCGAAAGCACAGTACCGATAGCATTCTTGCAACAAAGAACATAAGGTTGTTGTTCATCACACCCCGAACGGAAACGGTTTGGAGAACACAGTACTTCGTCTCCACCAACATGGCTCGCAGTTTTAGGCCAAACTCCAAATCCCGTTTGCTGATCTTTTGAACTTGCTTGAATCCGAGTGTCGTAGTCACAACCGTCGAATCAAACCCAAGCAATGGTAGGTCACTCAGTTCTGCACGCTTCACCAAGTAGAACAGCAGCTCGTAAAATACATTTCGCAGCGTGTAATGTCTCACACGAATGTTTTCCAGCAAGAACTGCCATAGCCGAAGCAAAATACTTTTTGTCTCGTCTAATGCCTCCGTGGATGCGTACACCCACGAAAGCATAGACGCTTTATGGGAAATCTGCAGCATCTTCAGAATCTTGGTGGCTTTTCGTACTTTTGCTTCCTTGTCGTCCTTCTGTCGAACAGACATGAGTTCCACCAGATCTTGCATTTTCTCTAACAAACGCTGGGCTTCAACGGGGATTACAACCTTGCGCTGTGGTTTCTTGCTCGATTTGCCACCAACAATCACCGAACTCGACGATGAAATTCCATTTTCACTGATGACGCCGCATCGGAGTTGACGTACATCTGGGATACGCTTGAAGAGAATCGTACCATAGATCACAGCGACTTGATGCCCCTTCAAAGTCAAGGGTTGCTCAAACCTACTCGTGACAAAATGCTCTGTAAACCCGAGGTCATTTAATCCTGTACCTGGGTCTGCCTCCAATCGCTTCTTGAGGCGCTCCTGTAGCGCATCTTCGAAACTTTTCTCGAGAGACAGCCAAGTCTGGCCGAACAAAAGTGTATTTCGAACTTCTTCATCAAATTCTGCGTCAAAGCTGGGCATCTACGAGGGTCCACAATAAATAAAAATAAGCATTTCGAAGTATCACATAAGGAAGCAACCCGGAAGCAACGCAGATCACCCGTGGGTACAACTTGCGAGATCAGAAATCCTTACCGATACTTTCTTGCATTTCTCGTAAAGGGTAAGAAATCCGCCATCCGGGTCTGTGGCGATTTGGCCGCGACCAACACAAAGTTGCCGCACTTCCAAGGTCAAGGTGGCAGACATAAGTTCGTCGAATGTGCTGTACCGTGTGATGGAAGGCAGGTGATCAGTCGCCGTTGACCACCCTACTGCAACTGGATCTTCGGCCAGCAATGGGTCATTCAATGATTCTTCAGCGTCCGCAACATTGTGCTGCTGAGAATGTGTTCGTGCCACACGCGACGACAGCACGGCCAAACGAGCCAGCGACTGGAAGCTTACGTCATTGATCTCGGACATGGGCCGTGTCTCTGCATGTTTGAGCGTGTTTCCCAAGTAAAAATTCTCGTTGGTGCCGATCGTGCACTTGTAACTCACAGCAAATTTTTTCAATGGCAACGAGGCATCCTCCTGGAAATCATGGCCTTCGGGTCGATCAAGTTCATTCGCGATCGCCGGCATCATCACTCCGACGTCGCTCACACTGATATTCCATTCGCTGCACTGTTCCATGTAGCAATTAAACACGATGCGGCCATTGTCGCACCCCATGAGGTGGTGGTCGTGGTGCACGGGGCCCGTCGCCACCGACCATAGGTCCACTTTCGCCGACCCAATCAAGGTTTTGGACTGGAACCGACGGTTCGTAAATACGTTCACGACCAAAAACTTCTTGGGCAACAACGACAGCAACGACTTGTACTCAAACGCGATCAGCAAGCCCTTGTAGTTCGGGTTTAGGTCGCCCTTGATCACGGGCGTGGCGTACGGGGCCGCGCCATCCGGGTCATCCCAGTTAAACTCCACAAACGGGTCGCTCTTGCCACTGATGCGACGCCCCAGCAGATTACGACACTGAATGCCCGAGATTCGGACGCGGAAGAGGCATTCCGTGTCTTTTTTCTTCTCCAGCGGCTCAAAGACGTTATGGAGCAGGAACTTGGGGCTCATGCGTCGCGGACTCGTCGTCGTGCTAAACTGGTTCCCAAACTCGCGTGTCGCCGCCGACAGCTCGTTCAGCGTGTCGTAGTGCGCCATGGATCGGCGCGGCGACGTATTCGCGCTCGAGCTCGCTGAGCTCATCTCGCCCGACGCCTTCTCCTCGCTCGAGCTCGTGCCCGTACTCTTCTGCTCCGATTCGCTTCCTACCTCTGCGTCTGCGTCAGGTTTCGCTTGCGATTCCGCTTGCGCTTCGGCTTCAGCTGGAGCCTGTGCCTGAACGTGGGCGTCTTCTCCTTCTTCGCCGCCGCCGCTTGTCTCGTCCGTCAGCGCAATCTCCGCCACGTCCAGCGCCTTCGTCACTACCAGCACACACAACAGCAAGCGCTTGCGTCACCCGCCGCGTCCGTTTGCACGAGCAGCTGCAGCGCACCAATGAAGCGCACGCCG
>JAADWT010000537.1:0-18558 GCA_023336285.1 Pythium grandisporangium
CCCCCCCCCCCCCCCCACCACGAATACGTATCTGCCCTATTGGATTCTGCTGTCCATGCTTGTTCGCTGACAGCTCGACTCCATACGAGGATGCATCCAGATTCAAATCCAAGAAAGCGTTTCACGGTGATACAATATTGTATCTGCCAGACGCCCCAAACCGGCTGACTATTTCTGGGCACCATGCAAGACATTGTGGAGTGCCCTTGAATCCACCCCGCTTGCTCCGTGTGGCGGTCCATTCGGCCGAATTCACTCGCTCTGTACACTCATCGTTTCTCTGAATGTGTGTGCGATTCCAGGCATCGCACCGTGGCCATGACGAGTCTCCTGCTGCGATGGTTGAACGAGGAGCTCGTCCTGAGTCGCTCGGTGCAAGTACTCGAGCGTGATCTCAGCAACGGGTTCTTGCTGGCCGAAGTCCTGCACATTCATGGCCTGGAGGATCGGCTGGACAAATACACGGATTCCAGCCTCCTCTCCGTGCGAGTTCAGAATCTCGAGCTGCTGGGGGCCACCATGGCTCGCGTTGGACTGGGCGAGCTCTGCTTTACTCAAAAGCGCGAGATCCTCATGGAAACACGCGCCACGATCCTGAAACTCGTACTGGCAATCAAGGAGTTTGTGGCAAAGAAAAAGAAGAACGGCGGCGGTCACAAGGGGCAACATGTATCACTCACTCACCAAGCCCATGGATCAAAGACGAGGGACACACGAATCGATGCGCCGTCACCTATTCGTGATGTCGAAGAACGCTTCATCACCGAGACGCGAGCGCAGTTTCACCCCACAAAAGTGCAGTTCGACAAGGGCATTGACATGGCCGTGCACCAGCGACGATTCCCGCAAGCGCAATGGGCGGCGGAAAACAAACGACTCGAAGTACGTTTTGCAGTGTGCCCTAGAAAGCGCTGGGCCAGCTTATGTGGGTTTTCGAATATGATTTTGAATTTGGGGTTATAGACTTGGAGCGTGATGATGATTTTTACGTTTCTGTGCGCACTTGCTGGGTTGTTTTTTGGTGATGAACGTCTTCTGGACGGCAAGCTGGAGTGTGGCGATCGAGCGAATAAGAACGCTTCGTTATCCAGCAACAGGACGGCAATGCGCATGCGAATGAAGGAAAAGCGCGCGTTCATGCACGAATGGGACCAGCAGCGGTACGAGGAATGGAGAAAGACGCAGGTTCGTGCCGACGACAGGTGTTGCTTTTCTGTAAACCAACCGTACAGCTAGCTAACAAAGTCTCTGCCCTCGCCAGGATTTATATCTTGCCGCGGAGCGGGATGACCTCCGACTGGAACTGACCCTGGAGGCGCGCAAACAGCGAGCCCAAGAAGCTGTCCTCAAAAAAGTGCATGCGGATGCGATCCACGGTGTTGAATTCTTTGAGAAAAACATGAATCGGTTGGGTCTCTCCAGCTCGTCCGCGGGGTCGAGCCAGGGTGGACAAGAGGCGCCATTGCGAGCAATCCCGGCATCCGATCTTGGAGGTGCCCAGCGGCATCTCCAGGAACTTGAGCAGCGGGTGCTGGAGCTTGATTTCCGGCCATCAAATAACGTCAAAATGATGAAAGAATTACGGGCGCGGCGGAAAGCGCAGCTTGCAGCCGAAAAGGATCGACGCATGAGGCGTATGAAGGCAATGAGTGACTCCAAGCGTGCGTCAGAGAGGGCAGATACTGCTTCCTCGTTGCAAAACGATGTAGCTGATGCCACCTTAATGCCACTACAGACCCGCATCGATAGTGATGGCGATGTATCCACGGATTCGGAGGATGAAAACAAGAGCGAAAAGGATGCAACGAAACCTGTAACGAAACGAGATCCTGGTGAGGACCATCAGCGCTACCTTAAGTCAAAGATACTGGACTTGGAGGCAAATTATGCACAATTGCGTGCCGTTGGCTCAGAACGGCGCGAAAAAGACAATGTCGAGCTTGCACGTCTACGCAAGGAAATGAGAGCCAAGACCAGGAGTCACGCGGCACGTGTTTGCGCAGAAATCGTGGACGCTCTTGTTGTGTTAGCAATAGCTGTTGTGCAGACCATGCCCGACGGCGACGATGCCCTGATCGAGTTGAAACGTGCCGCCTTCTTGTCCGTTCCATCCGACTCGAGAGCTACAAAGCCGTCACGGGTGGGAATGCATAGCTCCCAGGTACGACCTACCCGGACTGTGGAAGACAACGAGGAAGTGGGTCAACTAGTCCAGCATTTCCAGCATGCGACCAATGTATGGAGCTCACACGTTGTGCTGGATGAAGATCAAAAAGCTGCCACGGATGCTGTTGTAGCGTGGAGCCACCGAGTGGATGCCTTTTCACAAAGTATTGGATCCATCATGGGAGCGGAGATGCTGGACACAACATGGCTCGCACTTCCGAACCGATGTCCAATCGTGAGTATCCTGACCAGCGACAAGCGCAGCCAAGCAGTTGCTCGGCGTGTTGCGTCAGATCGTCACATGCAATGCCTGAGTCTAGACGCGCTGGTGGATGAATGCATCACTCACAGTTACGATCCGGGGAAGCAACCCGAGCACGCCTTGGCACTAGGGCCGCGGGAGGTATGTATAGCCTGTAAGAAACTGGGGATGGTGTTAGTTTCGTGAGCCGTGTCTCTGGCTATGACTCGACTAAATTAAGGGTTTGTGGTGATTATTGTTTGATGCAGCGAGTGCTCGGTGTGTTTGGACCGAAAGTCGCTCCGCTCCGACAAAAGAACACCTCGATCCCAGAGACAATTGCTGCGGATATCGTTGTCGCAGTCATTATGTTATGTTGCAGCTCACGTGGTTCTAAGGGCAACAGGGAGAATACATCGTCCATTGAGTTGCAAGAAGACATCGAGAGCTCAACGCCCCCAACCCCGGCTCTGCCAACCACTACGGGGTGCCTTTTACTTAATTTCCCACGGTATGGCTTCCGCTTATTACTCCTCCCGCCTCACCGCTGTTCGCTGTGGGAGGTGACTGCCAAGGCTCAGCAAGAATACTAACGATGTTGGGCTGTGTGTGTGTTTTTTTTTTCACTTTTGCATTCATGGCAAGGATAGGACACCGAATGAGGCCCAGCTTTTGAGTAAAGCATATAGTTCCGCGGTTAGCAAAATGGATGAAGCCATCAAGCCAGACCAGGTGGGTTCTGTTGACTCCACCCCAGTGGCGGCGACGACTCCATCTCCGTTAGTTCGGTCCGAGTCGGTGGTTTCAAAAAGTCCGTCCGAATCTTCACTTCCTCCATGCGCTACATGCATTGATGCTGTTGTCGTCATAACGATGGCCACCAGCGATAAACCTGTGTCCCGTGCGCCAACGCCTTCACCCGACCAAGCCACACCCAACGAGTCTATCACAACAACTGCTGAACCTAGTGTGGAAGAGCTCCAGCAGAGAGCAGCGCTACAGCAATTGGAGACGTATTTGGCCACGACGACCCGTGTGATCAAAGTGAAACCCACGGGCGTGAGTGACAGTGTCGTGGTCGAAACAATCCACTTGTTCATCGATGAATATGCTCATGGTAGCCGGAGTACTGACGAAGAAGACGAGCATGCAGACACGGTCAGTAGTTCGGTCGTTGAATGTGACTGCTCGTTGCCTTCCACGCAGCCCGAGAAACTACGTGCCGCGCGTCGTTGCCGCCGTGAAGCCCAGTCACCCGAGCTTCGAGTTGTCTGGATGCTCGCCACACGCGAACTGACGATGGATAACCAGATGCTATCCAAATCAGTCGTCGTGTATCAAAATCTAGAGCGCAAGTTTACATCCGCTCTTGAGGCAAGGTTTGAGATCGCATACCAAGCCATCACACGTGCGAGCCATGCGAGTTACCTGGGCGATAACGTTTTGGATACATGTCTACGCAATTCAGAAACGCAATTTGACAAGGTGCTCGCTGACACGATCCATCGTCTGCAGCAGGCTACGGTAGCATCTTCACCCGCTCAACAGGATCGCATTCTCACCGAGGCCGAGGTTGCTCTGGGCGATATTGTCGATGCGCAACGTGCTGCCGCGAATGAATTTGTCAGCACGTTGGCTTGCCGCGTGCAGCAACCATCTTCCAATTCGGTGTCACCAGTACTATCAATGGTAAAGCCCTGGCTGGAGGTCCTTCCGTTGATCTGTTTCGAACTGAAAGAATACGCAGTCGATGTTCTTGACGCATTCGATCAAGAACTCTACACGCGCATCGGTTTTCTCAGTGTTGAGCGTGGCGACAAGACGGATCCGTGGGAGGTGGAAGTTTCGCCTCAACTGCTGGACGCCGTGAAAACTGCGCTTCATGATCTGGAGACGGTGTGTTCTTCGAACGGGTTGGCCATGGCAGTAGGCGATGATATTGCTCGTGTCGTCGGTCAGCTGTCCTCTCGATTCGTCTTCGTATCCACACTAAGCGTGGCGCCTGTACTGCAACACGAGTTGCACCAACAATACGTCACCGCACGAGTACTACACACGTGGTTGCAGCAAACGGTGAGCGTACTGCGCTACACAACGACACTAGTCGATAATATTGCTCGACTCCACGTGCATGACGTGGACCGATACGGACGCTATATCGCCAACGACCTCGCGCTGAAGAACGAGACGATCACCGGGATTATCACCAAGCTTCGGACAGATGCGGAGCAGCAAATGACAGCTTCATGGCCAGATCCCTGTCCATTGCTTCGGTTGTGTACTCGCTCCCCACTGGCGCGACGCATGAACCGACACGAGACTGCCCAGTTCTTGTCATTTGCACAGCTACAAAGCCTCATCGCGGCCTATTCACACACAGCCACGGTGCCATCATCACCAGCATCAGCTCACCCCGCTTCAAAATGCTCCATATCACAGGAGGCCTTTGTGGTAACCACACTGGAAGTTGCCCGTCGCGAAGCATTCCCAGCCAGTTGGCGTAATGCCAAGAGCGTAGCGAGCATGGCGATGGAGTGGACAACCACGCTAACACACAGCGCAGAGCGGTGGTGCGTAGCGTGGCGCTCAGTCGTGTTCGTACTGATTTGCACTCAGTTCACGGGGTTGCCCACGTTGGAAGCGATTGAGGCGGTCCGAGTTCACGCTCAGGCCCTCGCCGTAGCCGCTTATTCAGAGACGACCGAAGACGGTGAGCCACCACTGAATACGCCAGTCCTTTCACGGTCACAATTCCTCCAGCTTCCTCTATGGTGTGAGCGATCAGTAGATGCTGGTCACAGTGATGGTGTGCTTGAAGCATGCAAGGGCTTGCTGTGGATGGTGTTGGCTGATACAAATACAACTGCTGTATTGAGCGAGCCTTCCGTCGACGTGGTCTTCATGCTGCTCACGATGTGCCTCGCACCAATGTATTGCAGCCGTTTCCACGGCAGTGACGACATTAGCGGTGACGATGCATGGGTCGGTGGTGTGCGTGAGCCTATCGCGGCTGCGACGCTACCGACATACTCGCGTGGACTCTTCCGTGTATTCACGGTGCTTTCTCGCTGGTACGCCGCTTGCCCCGTGGATCAGAAGCAGACCACATCGCAAGCACTGGCCACGGCGCTGGCCTGCTTTACTGGTATGGATATGGAAGCCTCAGGCTGTGACCACGACGAGAGGTCATGGATGAAGACACTGCAAACAGCACTACAGCAGGATCCGAGCGATCGTGGCACGGCGACAGCATTCCTGGCAACCTGTGATGCCATCGAGCCGTCCATCGCTAAGAGATTCCTGGTGCCAGACACGTATGCCGCACTGCTAGCAATCGATCAGCGCCATGGCTCATAGTAATAGCATACATCCAGGCTTTTTCGCTAACCGCTTGTCTATTCGTATGTTTACATCTGGGTCACGATATTGGATGATGACCCCACTCCTCTCCTTCACTTCCTACTCGGCGTGACGCGCATCTTCCACGTCTTCTTCTTCTTCTTCGTCGTCGTCGCTCTCGTCGTCGCTCACAGATGATCGTATGACCAGTGTATCACCATCACCGTCGTCCTCTATTGTCCGTGGCAATGCCACGGCGGTTGGCGTCCTACCATTGCTAATCGCCATCGTGGCGGCCGACTTTTGCAGCACGTCCGCATACAGCGAGTGCGCAAACACGCCCGTGACCAGACCCACGACACACGCGGAGCGTAGGCTCGTGGAAAACCGCATGGCCGCCAGCGCCGCCGCCACGCCACCGGCGCACTTGACTGCTGTCTCGACCTGAGGCCGCTGCTGCACGTGTGCGACGGCACGACCGGTGGCGCGCGCCACGAGCTGCAGTGTCGTTGTCGCGCCGTCCAGCCAGAGCTGCGGCAATTCGCGCGTGAGGCTGGTGGGCGGGTCGAGCGCGCTTCTGTGACGATGCCGTCGCTCCATTGCGAGGCAGCTTCAGTAGGCGTGTGTATGTATGTATGCGTGTGTGTGCGTACGCGTACGCGTAGCGAGGAAGAGCTGCGCTTCTTGGCTCCGTCCCATGCGCCAATGCGACGTGGGTCGCTCGTGCTGCCGTATAAAGTGCGTCAGCAATGTCAGCGAGCGAGAAATTGGCCGCGCTCGCTCTTCATGGAAGATAAACGGATGAAGAAGCATGGGCTGAATATGCGCGATGAAAGGGGTTTCCGTGGGTCAATCTTGTTCACTGAATTAGTGCTACAACTTCTGTCACAGATTGGTGGTGTGGTTGGCTTTCTTATTTTGGGGTTCCATGATGATCTAGGCGAGTTGGCCCAAGAGTGTCAACATCACCCAAAAGTAGGATATGTGTGGCGCCTAAAAGGCGGCATCGGAGATACCCAAGGGATCTCCGATGCACTCAAATAAAGTTACGAGGGAAATCGATTATTAGAGCGATTGAGAACCCAGGGTGAGTTCCTGTCAGTTGCTGTACACGTTACGTTACGCCGTAGCCCACCTATCCCGAATAGAGCGCTACCTTTCCAGTGCCGCCAAGAAGTTCTTTTGGCGACATTTCGAATTTCCAGCGGGAATGGCTACTGCAGCGTACCCGATGGCGCCAACAGCCGGGGAGAATACAAGCGGCCCCGAGCCTGCCGCACCTTGCAAGCACTACACGCGCCAGTGCCGCGTGCTGGCCGAGTGCTGCAAGCAGTGGGTGGGCTGCCGCCTATGTCACAACGAACAGTTTGCCGACCACGAGATCGACCGCCATGCCATTCGACAGATGCAGTGCCTGCTCTGCAACACGGTGCAGCCCGTACGTGAACTCCAATAGATAGATAGATAGATGAAGTGCCTGTGCATGGAGTATCTGACTGGATGCTGCTGTTGTTGTCTGTGTAGTGTGCGCGGGAGTGCCATGCATGCAAATGCGTCATGGCCGACTACTTTTGTGGGACGTGCAATCTCTTTGACGGCGAAGGCTTGACCAAGAAGATCTTCCACTGCGATGGCTGTGGCATCTGTCGGTATGTGCACATCGATGAATACCCTTTCTTTCTCTCCCTCTCTACCTTTGTCCAATGGGTTTCTATCCAAAATGCCGTTCTGACCGTGTTGTTGATGGGCAAATGCGGTGTGGGTAATGTCGATTGGCTGTGGATGTCACCATGACAGTGTCGGTGGGCGTGAAAACTACTTCCATTGCGACACCTGCTGCGGGTGCTACCCGCACGCGCTCAACAACAAGCACCGCTGTCTCCAGGACGCGATGCATCGTGAGTGCGCGGTCTGCCTCGAGGTTACGTTCGCGTCCATTGAAAGCGTCAACGTGCTGCCCTGCGGGCACGTGCTTCATGGAAGCTGTCGAGACGAATGTGTCAAGCATTTGTACGTGGCCGGTGGTTCATACATCATTCGCTCTATCTTCCACGCTTGCACATGGCTCAGTGGTTTGCTACCGCTTCTCTTCTCTGATCGCTCGTTATACGTGTCATGTCATTTGCAGTAATTTTCGGTGCCCCACGTGCCGAGCCCCCATGTACACCACATCCGAAGCGGAGAGCGACTGCAGCAGCGAAGAGGATGGGAACGACAGCAGCGATGCGGACGGCGACGGTATCGTCATCGCCTACGACTTGTCGACAAGCGATGGCAGCGAGGATGATGACATGGTCGCTCCTCGTCCTGGGTCTAGCGACAGTCATGGAGACGGGAATTATGAGTCGGTCGGCTCTCCACACGCTGGCGGTGCAGCAGCAGACGGTGACCAAGCGCCGTGATGAGAACGTAGGGACAGTAGTGGGTGCGTTCATGCACCATGTGCTAACTGCAGTCGTCGCCACGGCATCATGGCATCGTGGGATCGATCGGCTGGCGCTCCGGGCACAGAGGTGCATGGGATGTACCTAACGACCCAAAACAAGATGACCTCGGTGTTTCCTGGTCTTTCTCTCCTGTGGGGATCTTGTCGGAGCCTCTTGTGCATAGTAATAAGTGTTGGTGGTGAAGTATCGTCTCGAATCATAGCATTGAGATGGCGCCTGGACGGTCACCCGTGTCAACGGTCACGCGAGGACTGTGTGCTATCACATCCCAGTCCCACAATCCCATCTCATCGTAGAGCTGCGTCACTAGTCGCCGACTGGTCGTTCAGTCATGGCTGCGGCACCACCAATAAGCGTGACAAGCCACGAGGAATAAATACTACGACGAAGATAGCATGCACCGTTCACGGAGACGGCACTGCAATTGGCAGCAAGAGGCCATGCGGAGGATATGGCAAGGCACGCATTCACTGTTGCAAGCAACGACACACTACGTTCCATTCAGATATCTGGCTGAGTTCGCTAACCTCCCCCCCAGCGACTACTTAAATAAATAATCCCCACTGCTCATCAACAGCACCACCTCCACAACGACGAGGAAACGCTTGTGAATGACACGCTCGGCCGCATGGATGCCGCCGGGCATCATTCATTCCGTCCATCATCTTGTCCCCCCGTGGGGGGGGGGCTTGTGTCTTGATGCGCATCCCTCCCTGGCCGCCGCTCTGTGGACGGACGTCGTCACGTTCATTGGCTCGCACTGTAGACCGAATGGTCGCGATCCAGGAGCGCGGCCGACTTACAATCCAGCGAGCAATAGTCGGCGTAGCTCGTGACCCAGCCCACAAAGCTGCGCTCACACATGCGGCACGTCTTCCAGGCCACGTGGGGCACGGCGCCGTCGCTCATGGCCTTGCGGCGCCCACGCCCCAGCGGCCCACGCTCCAGACAGCGCCGCTCCACCTCCAGCTCTGACGGGTGGCGCACCGTGGCCGCGAACGAGCTGCACAGCTGCGAGCGCACATGGGACGAGCGGCGGCTAGCGCCGGCCAACGCCACGGGCCGCAGCTGCCGCACCTCGTCCTGCTTGGCTGGCCGCCCGCGCACCTTCCGCAGCCATTCACGCGCCGCCTCTGTAAAGTTGCCCATGGTCTTGCTTGTCTTCCTGTCGGCTTGTCCTCTGTCGCGTCCGCTTGTCCGCTTGTCCGCTTGTCCCCGCTGCGTCAGCTTGTCCGGACACTCGTAGAGGGCTATTTCGACGGGGCCTAACCGAACGCGAATCTTTCTCTTTCTTTGGTTTTCTGATTGTGATGTGGGTGCGCGAAGCGGGGCGGGCGGGCAATGGCGGACTTACTTCGCGCGCGGTGGCGCGAACACTCTCCGTCCTCTTTTTTTTTTCCCTTTGGCTGGCTGGCTGGGTTGAGGTTGAGCGAGAGGAGCCTACTACAGTGGGCAAGATTTCGGGGCTCGCGTCTAAACAGAAACGACGGTCGCAGCTTGGTTAGACCCCGGGACGGCTGGGCGCTGGCGTGGAAACAGAAAGCGACGAGCCTGGAGTGGCCCTGCCGGCGTACACATAGATACATCGAGAGAGAGAGAGGGAAGCAGACTGGGCGGCTCCCAGTGTTCCCCGTCCAAAAAACAAAAAAAAGTAGAAGTTCTCGTTCTCGCCCGCATATCTTCCTACACTGGACACAGTCACAAACACACAGCGACAAACGTGTGTGATCTTGTTTGTGTGTAGGTGTGTATGGATGAATTCATGATGTGTGATATGCTTGGACGTTTGACTTGTTGTGCACTTTGGCGGACGCTGTATACAACTCGAAGTTACTATAGGTGGTGGTGGCGAGAAAGGATTTGACAAAGCGTATGTGTAGGTGCGCAGCTGCAACGGGGTGTAGCAAAGGACCTGCAGAAACTAGTCCCAGATGCGCCCAATAGTGACTGGCTAAGTGAGTGAATGACTCAACCTCAACCAAAATCTCACAGGTCCCGCCCCATCACTGCTCGAATCCAGTCGAAGACGAGCGGTCCTACTCCCGTCGGGTGGAATCTCCTAGAACCGCCCTGCCCGATGGATGGATACCCAGCGCAAATGTGATGCCCCCCCTCGCAGAAAAAGATTAGGATCTCCTGCTGGGCGTAGCAATAGCGGTCACTTGCACTTCGCGCGGTTCGATCAAGACCCTGCGGATGTACAGAAGGTCACGGGCCTACGCGCTACAAGCAACATATATGGATTGGTGTGTATTACATCACACATGGCGCGCGCATGCTGCCCAATGCACTCCGCAGTGTGTGGGGAGTGGGGATTCTCTGGTTCAACGTGAAGCCATCTTTTCCATAAACGCCAGGCGGTGGGGGGAAATTGGCCAGATGTCCGCTGTATCTCACTCGTTCCACGCTTTTCACCGTCAGTCACTCCCGCTTGACAGTCACTTTGAGGCAACAACCGCCCAGAGAATGCTATTACAGTGGATGATTTACTTATACGTTGATCGATGGACAAATCCACTGAAATAATATTGAATGAACAGGGAGTGGATGAAATTCCTTCCGTTTTGTGGAAAAACGGACTGTGATTCGCCGAAAGGATCCGCTATATGGAGGACCTGGTGCGGCGATGAATCGTTTGCCCGCGGTTCCTTGTTGCATTCGCTGTCAATCGATTATCCTCTACTGTATCCAGTACTGCAGCATCTTGAATGCAGCATGTGGACACCCGCTTCCTGTGTGGATACATCTGATTGAGTGGGTCGTTTCGCGAGCCACAAGAATTCCTTGTTCCTGATCTGCCTTAGATTTACTTGCATGTGCTGGGATTGGTAGAAATTGACCCAAACTACAACGATTCGTCAGAAATCGCCTTGGCTGCGTTCTGATTCGTTGAAATAGCCCGGTGGCAGCACCACACGCGCACCACATGAAAAAGAGCGGTGCTGGCTGCTGGGTGGCGCGTCGGCGCCAATCGGTCGGAATCGCCATCGCCATCGCCCTCGCAAGTATTTGCATTGCATTCGTCTCGGACTCGCGACGTGTGCCCCATACACCACAGAGCAAACCAGCAGGAAGCAGAAGTATCAGCATCACCAGTAGCGCGTGCAGCACCATGGCGCCTCCGTCCACCGCAACGCCGCCGCCTCCCCGGTCTCTGCCCGAGCGCATCTCGTTCCCCGGCGAAGAGGCCAAGATCCTGGCGCTCTGGGAAGAGATTGACGCGTTCCAGACATCGCTCAAGCTCTCGGAGGGCCGCAAGCGCTTCACGTTCTATGACGGCCCCCCGTTCGCGACGGGGCTACCGCACCACGGCCACCTGCTGGCCGGCACGATCAAGGACACGGTCACGCGGTTTGCGCACCAAACGGGGCATTATGTGGAGCGCCGCTTTGGCTGGGACTGCCACGGCCTCCCCGTCGAGAACGAGATCAACAAGAAGCTCAACATCAAGTCGAAGGAACAGGTGATGGAGATGGGGATCGACAAGTACAACGCCGAGTGCCGTGGCATCGTGCAGCGCTACACCAAGGAGTGGGAACGCACGGTCAAGCGCATTGGTCGCTGGATTGACTGCGAGAACGACTACAAGACCATGGAGCCATGGTACATGGAGTCGGTCTGGAACGTGTTCAACACGATCTTTGACAAGGGTCTGGTCTACCGTGGCTACAAGATCCTGCCCTACTCCACGGCGTGCACGACGTCGCTCTCCAACTTTGAGGCCAACCTGGACTACCGCGATACGCCCGATCCGTCCGTGGTGGTGGCGTTCCCACTCGTGGAGGAGCCGGAGGTCTCCCTGTTGGCGTGGACCACTACGCCCTGGACATTGCCCAGTAACCTGGCGCTCTGCGTGAACAAGGCCTTTACGTACGTCAAGGTCAAGGACCTCAAGAGCGGCCACTTTTACATTGTGGGAGAGTCACGGTTGAGCCAGGTGTACCCCAAGATGGACAAGAAAGGATACAAGGGTGGTGAGTTTGAGATTGTGGAGAAGATGACGGGTGACAAGCTGGAGGGCAAGCAGTACAAGCCGCTTTTCGATTGCTTTGCCGACTGGCCCAACGCGTTCCGTGTGCAGAGTGACAGCTACGTCACGGACGGCAACGGTACGGGCATTGTGCACCAGGCCCCCACGTTTGGTGAAGATGATTACCGCGTCTGTGTCAAGAATGGCGTGGTGAACAAGTTTGAGCTGCCCAACCCGCTGGACGACGATGGCCGCTTCACGGCCCAGGTAGCGTTTGTGCAGGGCCTGCATGTGAAGGAAGCCGACGATGTGATTTGCAAGGCGATCAAGGATGCCGGCCGCCTCGTGTCCAAGAACACGATCGTGCATAGCTACCCGTTCTGTTACCGCTCGGGCACACCGCTCATCTACCGCGCGGTGCCCGGCTGGTTTATCAACGTGGAGAAGTTTCGTGACCGTATCGTGGAGAACAACCGCAAAACGTACTGGGTGCCATCGTTTGTGCAGGAGAAGCGCTTCCACAACTGGCTCGTGGACGGGAAGGACTGGAACATTTCCCGTGGTCGTTTCTGGGGCACGCCATTGCCGCTCTGGGTGAGCGAGGACTTTGAAGAAGTGGTATGCATTGGCTCGATCCAGCAGCTGGAAGAACTCTCGGGGGAGAAGGTGACGGACCTGCACCGGGAGTTTATTGACCACATCACGATCCCGTCCAAGACGGGCAAGGGCGTGCTGCGCCGCGTGGATGAAGTCTTTGACTGCTGGTTTGAAAGCGGTTCGATGCCGTACGCGCAGCTGCACTACCCGTTTGAGAACAAGGACGCGTTTGAAGAGGGCTTCCCGGCTGATTTCATCGCGGAAGGTCTGGATCAGACCCGTGGGTGGTTCTACACGCTCATGGTCATCTCGACCGCGCTGTTTGACAAGCCGGCGTTCAAGAACGTGGTCGTGAATGGGCTCGTGCTGGCCGAGGATGGGCGCAAGATGAGCAAGAGTCTGCGCAACTTTACAGACCCGACCGAGATCTTTGAGCGCTATGGTGCGGATGCGCTGCGTCTGTACTTGATCAACTCACCGGCCGTGCGTGCTGAGCCCGTCAAGTTTGTGGAAGGTGGTGTGCTCAGCGTGATCCGTGATCTGTTCCTGCCGTGGTTTAACTCGGCTCGCTTCTTTGCCCAGAACGCGACGCGTCTGGAAGAACTCACGGGTAAGGTGTTTGTGCCCTCGACCAAGGAGGCGTTGTCATCCACGAACGTGATGGATTCATGGATCATTGCGGCACTGCACAACCTCGTCAAGTGGGTGCATGAAGAGATGGCGGCCTACCGCCTCTACACGGTCGTGCCCCGCCTCGTGGAATTCATTGATCAGCTCACCAAGTGGTACGTGCGTCTCAACCGCCCACGCTTGAAGGGCAGTGACGGCAATGACGATGCGCATGTCGCGCTGTCGGCGCTGTACGAGGTGCTCTACAACCTGAGCAAGCTCATGGCACCGTTCACACCGTTCTTTTCCGAGTACATGTACCAGTTCCTGCGCCAATTCCACCCCAACGTGGTCAATGGCGTGCAGGACTTGGCCGCCGATGCCGATGGCGTGGCCAAGAGCGTGCACTTCCTCATGGTGCCCGACTTTGACGCTAGCCGCGTGAACGAGGATGTGGAGCAGAGCATGAAGAACCTGCAGAGCGTGATCGAGATGGGGCGTGTGGCCCGTGAGCGCCGCACGATCTCGCTCAAGAACCCAGTGCGTAAGGTGATCGTGGTGTCGAGTAATACCGAAGCGATCCAGAAGCTGCAGGAGCACAAGGTCTACATCCACGATGAGCTCAACATGCGCGAGTTGGAATTCTCGGAGGATGAGAAGCAGTGGTGTGTGCTCAAGGCCGAGGCCAACAGCAAGGCGCTTGGGCGTCGCCTGGGCAAGGCCCTCAGTGGTGTGCGCAAACTCATCTCGGCCATGACGCACGATGATGTGAATGCGTTTTTGCAGACCCAGAAGGTAGTGCTGGATGGTCATGAGCTCACGGGCGACGACCTCATTGTCAAGCGCGAGTTCAAGGGCGACGCCACGATCTATGAGGCTGACGTGGATGCGGCACGCAACCTTATGGTGGTGATTGATACCCGTGAGGATGAGGCACTTAAGCAGCAGGGTAATGCGCGCGAGTTTATCACGCGTACGCAAAAGCTGCGCAAGAAGGCCGGACTTGAAGTGCAGGACAAGATCCAGGTCTACTTTGCCGAGCAGGAGGGCAAGACGACGATCACGACGGCGGTTCAGCAGTGCCTGGGCATGGTGGCGACGACGCTGGGCTCAGTCCCGGCGCCACTGGCACTCAAGCCGGCGCACAGTGTGACCATCATCTCGGAGGAGGCCTCGTACGCCGGCTCATCGGTGACGATTGTCGTGACGCGTCCGGCTGTGTTCTTTGCGGCGGATGCCGAGCTAGCAAAGGCGAGCAAGGTGGCCGTGGAGGATGCCAAGGCCTACGTGGCGTCGATGGACTATGCCGACGTCAAGGCGGCGCTGCAGTCGTCGGCCAAGGCCGTGACCTTCCAGGTGCTTGATGAGAGCGCAACGTTTGCGCATGGCCAGCACGTGTTCCTTGACGCGACCGAGTACGCGGCGGCGAGCAAGACCCCCGAGCTGCAGTGGCTCACGCAGGCGTAGGCCTAGAGAAGGGAGGAGCAGGAGCAGGAAGGCAGCAGCAAAGGACCGTAGCAGATGCACACGTGGCGGAGGAAGCATGGCGACGGCTGATGCCACGCTGTGTGTGTGTGTGTGTGTGTTGAGGCAGTGGCTAGACCGCGTTACTCCGTAGTACTACATTGGAATGCATGAGATTGAGATACAAAAAGGGTTCATTTTTTTTGAACTTTTGTTTTTGAATGTGTAATACATGTTAGGATGTTATCCGAGGCGCACCCAGCTTCGTTTCCCATAAGGCTTGGATGATACCACATAGAAATGGAGGACGACACACACACACACGTTCGTTCGTTGTTGTGTGTATGTGTGTGGATAATTAAAAGGCACTCGCCCCATGAGACGGCGCGGAACATGAAGGAGATGAAGGAGGAGGAAGGCTAACGATTGCGACCCAACGTTCCGTTTCGCTCAGTGGGCATACCTGGCGGATAACCAGTCGTACGTGGCCAGTACGATGCCGAATTGCGGGGCAATACGCCCCACGCGTGGTCCCCAGCCGGCAAAGAGCGCAGCCCGGCCGCCTTCACTGTGCACGAGTCGTAGAGTGTCCATGAACGTGTGCGTCGTCGCATGGCGCGACTGCATGCGGGTCTTGATCACGTCCAGTGGAGTGGACAGGAAGGCCGCTGGGATACCGGCCACGGAGGCCGCCAGCATGGACCAGCCCAGCGTCGAAGTGTCTCCGTCCTGGATATGCAGGCGCTGCTTGGCCAAGTCGTAGAGGGTAAAGTACGAGGCGGCAAACATGACGTCCCGTGTGAGACAGGCACTGTAGCCGCGGTAGATGCCACGCAGCCCCAGTTCCCGCACGGCCGTGGCAATGGTGAGCTGGCTATCGATCTGCATGCGCACCTTGACGATCTCAACGGGGTTCATTACCACGGACTGGGTGACGCCCGAGCTGGCGGCCGAGATGAACGAGGCCAGGAACATGGATGGATCGGCGAATTGCTTCTTCACGTAGGCACGCGTGGCCAGTGAGATGGCCTTGTCCGGGACCGTGCCCATGAGCTGCGGGGTCAGTCCCTTGTAGAACGAGCGGATCCCCTCGTGGCGAAGCGTGGTGCGCAGCACGTGCATGGCCGAGGACGACGCCGTGCCGCTTTGCATGCGCGTCTTGACCACGTCCACGGGGTAGACCGCCACGATGCCGCCCATGCCCGCCGTGGCGCCCATCCATAGTGACTGGAACACGCTCTGCGTCTGGGCGCTGGGTGAGCGCAGCGCCAGACTCTGGTGGTGGTGGTGTGCGTGGGGAAGGCGGATCTGCTCCATGATTTGCAGGTGGTGGTGGTGGTGATCCGATTGCGGAATGGAGCTGACCAATGTGTACGAGATGGATCACACAGACAGACAGTCGACTGGTCGGTGATGTGGGAGGAAGTTAGAGAAATGAACAGTGGGGCATGAGAACCGAGGACGTGACTGACACGGGAAGAGTGAATGGAAGGAGGGAAGGAACAGAAGGGTGCTGTTGATTCTACACTGAAACAAAACAAAAGCGAGAGACAATCCCCTCCTCTCTTCTCGCTACGTATGTATGCACGGCAGTCAGCGCGCGGATGCCGGCGAGAAAACGGCCGCACGGGGGCTCGGCACCGGACTGGCGCGGTCAACCCACATGGCGCTCTGTGTCATAAGCCACGACGACCCCCAGGCGTCGCAGTAAGTAATTGGGGCGCGAATGACCGCATGTCTCAAGCGAGCACCTCGCAAAGACGCAAGCAACCGCTAGAGCGCAAGGAGACGAGGGCATCCATGCCTGCAGCCACGAGTCATGAGCCCATGGCCATGGAGGCCAGGCCTCCATGGCCTCCGTCCTCGAGGTGATGACGTGCAGGATCCGATGCGTCTTGTCGGCGAGGCTGCTGACGTCACCCCGTCACGCCTCGTCGTGTATGCGCAATTGGAGTGTATTCGCTGACAGTCGGGTGGCGGCGTGTCATTGGGTGGAGCACACGCGTCACGAACACACAACACCAATCACCGTCCGGCGACAGCAGCACGAGAACAAAAACCGGGCCGAGAGTGTTAAATCACCACCGACTGACCCAAAGAAAGACAGGCAGACAAAACTGGCAGAGCCCTTCCCTACCCCTGTGGAGGTACAGTAGCAGTACATGACATTCTGAGCGCCCACACCTACAAATCTGGCGCGCGCCAGAAACACAAGTAACACCTGAGGCATTCTGATCCGATCAGATCGGAGTCTAGGGGGGGGAGTCTGACGGTGCATTGTGGTGGTCGGTCACGTGGCAGACCCGCACGGCATCCAGGCGCGCGCCATCACCGCGGCGCTTCCTCTTCCTCTTCGGTCGCTCCTTGCTCCTCGCCGGTGACCCGTTCTCCACCAAGATGCTGGGGATGTCGTCCGACATGTTCTCGGGCGTGATGTACCAGATGTTTGTCATCTCACCAGCCATCTCATGGATCCTGCAACCCGGCCGCTTCTCCAAGAGCCGCGGCTTCATGTACGCCGTGGCGTTCCTATCGGCCATGGCCGTGATCTCCATCGTACGTACTGAGAATGTATCCTACCTTCCCTCCCATGTAGCTCATCCACTGATACCACATGGCTACCCCATCCTGCTTCTCTAGAGCTTCCAGTTCTCGGAGCAGGCCTCCAACTTTTACCACATCATCGGCACGCCCCGAGATGCCTCACTGGCGGACATCAAGCAGGCGTTCCGCACACGCTCCATGGAGCTGCATCCGGATAAGAACCCGTCCCCACAGGCCGCGGAGCAGTTTACTCGCCTGCGGCTCGCGTTTGATGTGCTGGGGGATGCCGATAAGCGTGTGCTCTACGATCTCTATGGTGAAGACGCCGTGAACCACGAACGACAGACACTCATCATCGAGACCCTGATCCATGCGCTCTCGTTCTATGGCGTCTGGTCCGTGTTCACGTACGTACTCACGCTAGGGCGTGGTGGGCTCAACGCTCGTGCCTGGTCCTACGCGGGCATTGCCGTGTTGTTCATCCTGGAGATCAACCTGCAGTACGCCGGGATGCAGCTGCCGCCGGCATTTTTCCCCTTCATGACCATCTTTGAGTTTGTTCGCTTGATGCGCGCGGCCTTCCCGTTGTACATGAATGGCGCGCGCGCCATTGGCGGATACTTTTTCCATGACCTCGTGCACGACAACTTCTTGCTGGGCATTGAGCTGCTGAAGAGTAACAAGGCCATCCTGCTGTCTATGCGCGAGCTGCAGGGCGAGGTCGTGTCGTCACGACGTCGCGTGGAGTCGGCTCGTCCCGTGGTGGCGACGCAGGGAGATGCTGTGCCCGCTGGTGCACGCAAGCGGCATCTAAAGTTTGAGAAGAAGACGGCGGCCGAGGTCAGCACCATCAAGACGGATCCACAGCAGCAGCAACAGCAGCAGCCGTCCGGGGAGGAGACGGAGGCGTGGACGCCCACTGAGCAGGGGTTCCATCAGCCCAAGCCGGCCGTGCAGGCGCCGCCCCATTTCCAGATCCCAGGGTTTGTCTACTTCATCGCGGTCTACTTTGCGCTCAATTACTTTTTCAACTAAAGAGACAACCGTGACGATTGTTTTGGTAAACCCATGTTGAACAGAGCAGTGCATGCTCTGCATGGGCGAAAGAAACACACGCATACACAAAAGATCTTCAATCCTTGATGTTGAGTGTGTGTGTGTGGGGGGGGGGGGGGGGGGGG
>JAADWT010000538.1:0-18550 GCA_023336285.1 Pythium grandisporangium
CCCCCCCCCCCCCTCCCCGTTAGCTAGCCCCCATGGAGGGGTCAAGCTAACGGGGGGATCTCATCCCATCCATCCATCGCTTGGTGACCTCCATCACTCTGCCATCACTTCAACAACGGGCACATCGATTTGCTCAGCTATCGCACTTATGCCCAATCCCTTTGCTCTTGCTTCGAAATATCAGCCAATCCCAATATCTCCTTGTCAGCTCCTTTTGATAACAAAGTCCAACTTCAAGGTCAAAATCCATGCCCGAGTCAAAACCAAAACCAAAATCAAAATCAAAATCACCTCCCAGTTGATCGATCTCAATGCCAATGGAGTCCTCCATGCGCAAGCTCAAGGCAGGTGATGCGCACCAGCGCAACCCACTGCCGCTACTCGAGGATAAATCACTAGCATCACTATCACTACCCATATTTCGCCACATCTTGGACTTTATACTGCCGCGGCCGGTCCCGCACATGGTGATCCCGGTCAGCAAAGCTTTGTGATGGGATCACTACATGATGCAATTCTCCCTCTTTGACAGATTGGAATGTCTATCGCTTGTATCGCGCAAATGGTGTGCGCACGCCCGACATGTATTTGCAAAGGAGGCGCTTGGCTATGTGCAATTTGTCCTGGAGAATACTGTGACGCGAGTGGGCGTGCTCCATCGACGGGAGCAGGTGATTCTGAGGCGTGTGGTGACGAAGGACCTAACCGCCACGTCTGGGTCGGTGAATCCTTGCCGAACCGAGATGACGGGCCAGTGGGGGGTCATCCTGAGTCACGTGGCTCTGCTCGAGGCACTAGATCTGCACGGTATGTCTTTGCAAGTCGGTTGCGGTGACGTGGTCACAATCGTGGATGCTACGGTCAAGCATTGCCCCTTGGTAACCTCACTTAAGGTACCATCAGTGACTTTGTATAGTACGGCGGCTTCTCTGGGCAGGAGGAATTTGAAGCCACTATTCAATGCCATGCGTCGCGGCATGCAACGCTGGCAAACAAGTCGCAGTCGTCATGGTTATGGATTGCGCGAACTCTCGATGCCCGATCTCCCCATGGGTAATGCTCGTGCGGCATATGCAACGCAGTACCTGGAAGACATATTGCGATATTGTCCGCGAGTTGAGGCGTTGGGAAATTTGGATCTACCAGGAAGAGAGCACAACACACGTCTGGTTTGCCATGGGCAATGGTTCGTCTCGGAGGAGCTATGGGAGCGGTTTTGCCAGACGTGTGTGAATTTGACATCCTTTGACTGGGTCACGGTTCCATATACCACTCGTTTCTTTCAGATCTTTGGTAAATACGAAAAACCCAGGCTTACAGATATGGTGCTGGCGACGCCCATGAACTGGGACTGGAAGCGCTATCACGAGGAGATGAAGACCGCCGGCAAACTCAACCGATGTGGTTGCGGTGCAATCTCAACGTGTGTGGAGGAGGTGTTGTTTGCGCGTCCGGCGTTGAAGGAATTGAAAGTATTGGTCTATCATCCGCATCGTGGACGCGAGACTCGTGATCCACAGGATTACCTTTGTGTCCCGAAAGAGAAAATGATGAAGCAAGAGCAGTTCGGAGACAGGTTTTGTCATGTGCTGGCCTCGTGGTGCCCCCGACTGGAGGCATTCGGAATCTTTGACGTTCTGGAAGATCCACGTAACACGCCTCCTGTGATGCGCTTCACGGATGACGCGTTGACGGCGCTAGCCACGCTGCCGTATCTGATCGATATTAGGCTGAATGTTGTGAATATCACTGGCGTCGGACTATACGAATTGATCAATAACTCGCAACGTGAATCCTCGGCACAACGCGAGTACGATATCGCGGTGGGCAGCGATGTCGGCGATGGGTCTACCGAATTGGCATTCTACGAGATCGTCAAGGCATTCCTGGAACAACTGGACAATGAAGAAGCCCCCCTACGATGCGCTCAGCGTCGTGTTGTACTATGTCTCAAGAATGGAAAGCGCTCGATAGTAGCGCATGCATGGGAGAGCCATATGTATCACGTTTGCGGCGTTTGATTGATTCAGTTCGCACGAAACACCCGAGCATTCACCTGCGGTTGGTGGGTCACCTAATGGACAGGAAATCGTTTGCGGAACTTCTGGAGTTTGGGTTCTACACTGCCTCAGCTACCCCTTGTTTGCGGTTTGGCTGGCACGACCAGAGCGTTACTCGACTCGATGACGTTTTCAGAAACCATGGCGCGGCATATCACGACGACCCCGACGAATTTGGGAGAGCCGTCCAGGAGTATGTCAGCCTTGGGATTACGTTGGAAGTAACCCATGATTGCTCTTGCTTTGCAACAATCTGCAAAAATGTATGTGTGGGTTTGGATGGATGGTGTTTCCTTATTTCGTAATTCCGTAATTCGGCACGTTATGCAGCTTGTTTGTCAAATGGATTCCCATCGGTGCCCTGCGAGCGCAGATATTAGAGTTTCAGGGATATAGAGGCAAGCCATGAACTCGGGGGCGTGATGCCTTCGCTGATATCCATTTCAAGAACCTGTTTGCAAGCAGCAGGGTCCTATAGTCCTATACAATGATGATACGCAGGTGCGCACTCTACATGGTTCCTTCGGTCGCATTGTAGTCCACTGGGTTTTTCTTTAGCGATGCAGTTGGCTTTTAATCAAAACGGAAACGTGAGCATTGGCCGAATATTACTGTTGCTTTCTACGTACACCATCGATGCCAATCCAAAAATCACACGGAGGCGGTCTTCCTCAGCCAGCGCTTCAAACGGAGCGAGCGCTTTTGTAGAATCATGCACTAGCGATTTGCTAAACGCCAGGTACTCGAGCCATCATCTGGGCAATACCACGGGCAGACGACATGCTTAGCTCAAGATCATTTCAAAGACCCTTACACCGAGTCCATACACAAGATGCCGGACGTGCTCACTCGATAGGAACAAGTATACTGCATACCCTTCAGCCGCAGCGTCTCGTTGGGTTTATGTAGGCGGTAGGAATACGCGCTGCGTCACCCTACACTCAACCATGCCGTTTGCCTCTGGCTTCGTCTGGCACTCCATGTACAGGTCATGACCACGTTCCCACACGTCTTCCCATTGCAGTAGCTCTCTGTAATCTTGAAATTGGTTGGGTTGATTCTTCTTTACAAACCAAACGGTTGCGACAGTAACCAGGAGCAGCAAGAGCAAGAGCATCTCACTTGTTCCGCAAAGAAACCAATTGATAATGGCCTGGACCGTTCCACAGAGAAGAACGGGTGCAAGCTAACGCGAAGAATTTTTTTAATTTCACCTTCCATCCATCCATCGATTTCTCGACACTTTATTTCCGATCTGGTCACTCGATACTACAATAGGTACGAATGAACACGTCGATTGATTGCATACTTTCTTCAGCAGCAACTCTTTGGGTTCACGTGTGGGGTACGAACACGCGCTGCGTCGCTCGACACTCCACCAAACCGCTCTGCCCTGGATTCGGTTGACACTCCATGTAGCGATCTTGGTCGTATTTCCACACGTCTTCCCATTGTGTTGGGTCACTGTAATCTTGAGATTGGCTCTCCGATTGATGCCGAGCAATTGCCCCCACACTTGTCGCGACCATAGCCAAGCGAAATAATAACAAGTACATCTGCTCTTGTTCCACAAAGAGGCAATACACAAATGGAATCCTCTCTCCACCGCAAAACAGAGACGCGAGGTAACGGGCGGATCCAATCTTATCCATCCATCACCGCAATTCCGCCGTCACTATAACAACGGGCACATCTGCACAACCATCACAGTTATGCCCAATCGCATTTTGCTTACACGAACGGATCAGCCAAACCCAATGCCTCTTTGCAACTTCATACCCGTAGTCAAAAGTCAAAGTCAAAATTAAAATCAAAATCGAAATCGCCGTCGATTAGATCCATCTGGACGCTAATGAATCCACCCGCGCGGCTGCATGAGGCGGCTGATGAGCGCCAGCCCAACCCACTGGAGAATGGTTCATATCGGAGTCCCTCTGGGAGCGGCTTTGCCAAACGTGTGTGAATTTGACATCCTTTGACTGGCTCATGGTTCCATATGCCACTCGTTTCTTTCAGATCTTTGGTAAATACGAAAAACCCAGGCTTACGGATATGGTGCTGGCGACGCCTATGAACTGGGACTGGGAACGATACCACCAGGAGATGAAGACGTTAGTTAGTTCCGACGGAAACCGTCGGCAAGGTTACGGTGCAACCTCAACCTGTGTGACGGAGGTACTGCTGGCGTGTCCGGTGTTGAGACAATTGACAGTATTGGTTTATCGTTCGTTTGATCCAATTGGTACAATCAACGTGAAGATGATGCCGCGCCACATAACCCTGGTGTCGAGCCTCATGAGCTCCAGGACCTGGTCCGTGTCCCTAATGACGCTGCGATTGAGCAGGAACATTTCGGAGATGGGTTTTGTCAGAAATTGGCCGCGCGGTGCCTCCGACTGGAGGAATTCAGAATCTGTGATGCCATGAAAGACTCGCAAGAAACTCCCGGTATCATGTCTTTTACTGATGCCGCGCTGGAAGCGCTCTCCAAGCTGGCGTTCCTCACGCAGCTCGAGCTCAAGGCCGTGAATATCACTCGCGTCGGACTCTACAACTTGATCAACAACCCGACGAGTGAATTCAGGGCGCAGCGGGAGTATGAGATCACAGTGGGCAACAATTCTGGCGGTGGGTCTAACCAATGCGCATTTTATCTAATTCTGGAGGCCTTTTTGAATCGACTGGACTGGGAAGAAGCCTCACTGCGATGCACTAAGCACCCAATCGTGCTTCGCCTCAAGAACGGCCTGCGTCTTTTAATGCCGCGTGATACGAGCAAGCGGTATATGTCGCGGTTGCAGCGCCGGATTGCTTCGTTGAGCACCACGGTGTTCGGCTGCGGATTGTGGGTCACGAAGTGAATATGACGGGATTTTCGTGTCTCTTGGAATTCGGGTTCTACACAGGCTCAGCAACTCCCAGCGAGCGGTATGGGTGGGATGACCAGAACGGCACGCGAGTCGATAACGTTTTTTGGAATCATGGCACGGCAAATGATGTCACTCCATGATTCCTGAAAACGTCGTCGACCAGTAAAATTTGAGTGAAATATTTCTCAAAACAAAATCTACAAGTGGTGCACGTACTACAGCACGCGATGCCGATTGTTCGTTTGATGGAATATCCTCCGCGACACTCAAACGCAGATGTATGAGTTCCAACACTACAGTTGGATGCGCCATGCCCTCTTTTTATTGCTAGCCATGTCTATAGTTTACTCGCACACAAAAAGCTATGCGCAGAGTAATCCAGCACTCCCATTTCACTTCACACTCGCTTTTCAACGCAAATGCGAGTTTTTTTTGGGGGGGGGTTTCCATCGAGGACGAGGAGGGAAACAGCTATGTGCCTTCCGCGTCTCAGTCTTTGGTGCCGCAGGATTCGAGCATTAGATTGAAGCCCGTCTTGGTTATCGGGCATCGGTTCGAAAGGACAAGACATGAGAAACGTGCCATGACACTACAATAGTGACTTACGATAAGAAATGACGCAACTTAAATTTACGGTCACCGGAAGCAGCAAATGAAGAAGGCAGGGGCAAACGAGAAACAAGACCGTGAAACAAAGCGATGATGACCGTCGACGTGTGATTTCTGGATTACACTGAGTATGTACGTAGATAGCAAACAAACAAGAAGACCAAGTGACATCTTGTCAATTCCTACCGTTCCGTATTGCTTTGCAAATTCGGATGCAGGCAGTGCGAACCTTCGAGGCGATCGAGAACCACTGCATTCCGCACAGATGGCCCGTTGGAGTGACACCGCGACTTCCATAGATACGGACGCTCCCCACCATTGCAGAACGGCATCCATACTTTCCTTTCCGACATGATCACTTGATATGGACGGGTAGTGCACTGCATACACTCCGTCCATTGGCATCTCCCTGGGCTTAGGTGCGCGCTATGAAACGCGCCGGACCACCAGACACTCTACCACCCCCGTTCGACCCTGGCTCTGGCTGACACTACATGTGGTCATCCTGGGCGGGTTTCCATCCGTTTTCCCATGGTGCGGACGCTCAGTCATCTCGGATCTGGTGCGCCAATCGACGCCAAGCAACAATGTTCCACACAGTGACACCGATCTCCACCAGGAGCAACCACACCGAGAAGCTGAAGAACATCATCTAACGTTACGCTATCTCAGTGAGGGCAAAAGACCAAAAAGACCAAAATGTATCTGGTCACCAACCATATCGGATATCGGGATATGCTCGCGGCGGAGGAAGCGAACGGCGTTGGTCACACGCCAGCCATCCACCAACTGTAACACCAACACGAATGCACTTCAACAACGACTGCCGCATTATGACCAATCTGCTGGCTTTCAGCGCCGAATATCAACCAATCCGCATGGCCATACACATGACTGACAAGCTGAAGCCGCAATTTCCAAATCAATAAGAGAAAAATCGCTGTTCAACACCCATCAAACCCCGCCATCAATCGCATAGGTGATGGAGGTGCCACCCATGCCCACGCCCATGCCCGCGCAGACGCCCATAGCCGCCCGCCGCAGAATCACATGCTCCCGTTGACCAAGCACACCCGGTCGCGTGAGCGCATTCCCCATGATAAATTGCACGTTGCGGGTCGCTCGCCGAGCATATACGTGTCGCATCTGCGTGCACCACTCGCGAGACACACTCGTGAACCGGTTTAATGCCTCGAACACGGGTATTTGCATTTGATGGCGATGCCAGTGCAGCCGTGGGATGAACATGCCCGCCACGAATGCGGTCGGCGTGGGCAGGAGGTACTCGAGGATGTGGTGGAACAACGCCTGCGGCAGCGACGCCAACGATAGCGTCTCTACAACTGGCGGTGTGTCACGGCAGTGCTCCTCCTCCTCATCCGCCTCGTGCTGGCGTGCATTGATGTGCGTCGTTTCTGTCACGGCGCAACTGGTGACCCCCGGTCGTGCAGATATGACGCGCCAGTGGGGGGTGCTCTTTAGCCACGTGCCCTTGCTCGAAAGTATGGATCTGGAAAGCATGTCCATGGCCTGCACGCGCTGTTCGCGGTCGTGCGGCGCGGCATGCAGCGCTGGCAAACGAGTAGCAGCGTTCGTTTGGGGAACACGGGTGGCCTGCGCATGCTTTCCGTGTCCGATTTCCCAGCGACGCCATCTCGATCGGCCATTGCGACGCAGTACGTGGAAGATATCTTACGTTATTGTACAGGAATCGAGGTATTGAACAATTCATGCACCGGGGGGACTGCGCGGGTGGCGTCTGGTAGGTCATGGGCAATGGTTCATCTCCGAGGCACTGTGGAAAGGATTTTGCCAGACGTGCCTGAGTTTGGTCAGTTTTGACTGGGTCATGGTTCCGTATGCCACGCGTTTCTTTCGCATCTTTGGTGAATACGACAAGCCGAAACTCAAGCGCCTAGTGCTGGCGACACCAATGAATTGGGATTGGGAACGATACCATCAGGAGGTGGAGCCACCGATTACCTCGGAGAAAGCTGCCAGCAAACGCGGTTATGGTGCATCCGCGACCCACGTGGAGGAGGTACTCTTGTCGTGTCTGGCTTTAAAACAGTTGAAAGTGCTGATCTACCACCCAGATGATGAAGTTGGCTTTCCAACGCAATTTTACGATGATGGCATGGCATTCGAGCCTGGCCTTGGGACGGGTGACGGCCAGGAAGGGTTTCGTATCCCATCGGACGAACGGATGGAGCAAGATGACTCTGGCGACGTTTTCTGCCAGGAGCTGGCTTTGTGGTGTCATCGGCTAGAGGAATTTCAGCTACGTGACGTGGTGCATATCTCACCGCATGCGCTTCCTATCATGTCTTTCACAGATGATGCGCTACGCTCTTTAGCGTCGCTGCCATGTGAGACATGGCAGCGACGCTAAAGAGCGCACGCACCTGAAACTCAAGGCTGTGAACATCACTGGCGTCGGTCTCTTTGAATTGGTTAATGGCTCGGACGTCGACTTGTTTACCCAGCGCGAGTATGACATAGCAGTGGGCAGCGATGCCAGCGGTGAATCGATCGAATTCGCGTTCTACGAGACTGTCGAGGCATTTCTAAATCTAATTGGCAGGGAAGAAGGCCCTCTGCGATGCGCACAGCACCGTGTCGTGCTTCGCCTTAAGAACAGCAGGCGCGCGCTAATGACCCGCGATTGGAGTGAGTCTTGCATGTCGCGGTTGTAGCGCCTAACAGCCTCAGTGCATGCCAGACATCCAAGTATTCATCTGCGGATGGTCGGTCACCAAGTGACCAGGAAGATGTTTGCGGATCTCATGGAACTTGGGTTTTACACCGCCTCCGCGAAGCCTTCCGAGTCATTTGGCTGGGACGACCCGAGCGTCCCTCGAGTCGATGGGGTGTTCAGGGACTATGGGAGGCTATATCACCATGCTGACGAGGAAATCGAAGACGAAGAAGACGAGTATGATGAGTATGATGAATACGTGCACGACGACTACGATGCGCTAGACGATGTTGATCCGGACGAGGACGAGAGCAATTTTCGGAGGGCCTTCTTGGAATATTACAACCTCGATGCAGAGGATGTTGGCCTAGACTACTACTGAAACAGTTCGGGGTTTGATCAGAGTTGTGGACGATCTGGGCAAGACGCAAGAGATGAATCTGCGCTTTGGGATAGACGGTGAGTCCTATATCCCAATAGCAAAAGCCAAGTGCTGTTATGTAGCATGTGGCATGCCATTCTACAGTACTTGTTTGTCTTATGGATTCTGCTCAGTATCAAATGAACAACTTGTATCCGTAGGATGCTGGACGCAACCACGCAGTAAGTTACTGCGTGTTACTACCAGGAACAAGTTGCAACAAGGTTCAAGTGGTAGCTGTATGACTCGCCCATAAAGTTACAATAAATATATCATTTTCATTCTAGCTAACATCACCCGAGCGTAGCTCAGTTGGTAGAGCGATTGACTGTAGTGGTTGATACAGTAACCCAGTATCCTCAGAAATCAATTGGTCACCAGTTCGATTCTGGTCGTTCGGATCTTTTTGCTTGTGCTCGGGTTTGTCACCCATCCCCCTCCGCAGTTTAAGAACCTTTTAGCACCTTTCTTTTATTATCTCCGTAATTCGCCAATAATTTCACCTGATCAAGCCGCAGGTTTTAAAAACGCCATTCGGTCGCCGACCTCCATGGCGATGGAGAAGACGGATGCCAATGCTTCGGCCGATGGCGCTGCGCGGCATGCGCTGGCCTCGCTGCCACAGGCCGTGTTCCACGATATCCTCGCCAGCGTGGTGCCCCGCGATGCGCGCCACACAGCGTCCATGTTTGACCAGCCGCGGTACAACCAGGGGTCCTCCCTGCACGTGCCCAAGAACTGGGAGCCGCTCATGCTCGTGTCCCACGACTGGTGCCGACAAGTGCAGCACGTGCATGCAAGGCGCGCGCTGCAGAGCCTGCACGTCGCTGGCAGCAGCGGCGCGACGCGCAGTGGCGTGCTTCTCCAGCGCGAGCAGCTGATCCTGCGGCGCGCGCTGACGAGGCACTTGGAACTGACATGCGACATGGTGCATGCGGGTCGTCCAGAGCTGTTGGCGCAGTGGGGCGTGCTCTTCAGCCATGCGCCATTTATTGAGAAGCTGGACCTGCATCGCCTGTCCTTGCGGGCGGATTGCAGCAACGCCATCGCGATCGTGGATGCCGCCGTCACGCACTGCGCGTTCATCACTTCGCTCGAGATGCCCTCGCTGGCGCCGCATCACGCGACGGTGACCGTGCCTTCAATTGGCCTGGAGCTCTTGCTCAGCGCCGTGCGGCGCGGTATGCAGCGCTGGCAGATGAGTCGTAGCCCTCGTCACGGAAAGACCGGTGGATTGCGTGCGCTGTCCATGCCCGATCTCCCACAGACGCCATCACGCACCGCGGCGGCGACACTGTTTGTGGAAGACATTTTGCGCTATTGCCCCCATGTCGAGGTGTTGGGCAATGAGTTGACACTGACGGGTGGACACCATATGGGGTACCTGATCAATCATGGGCAATGGTTCATATCGGAGACGCTCTGGGAACGGTTTTGCCAGACGTGTGTGCAGCTCACGGCCTTTGACTGGGTCATGGTGCCCTATGCGACGCGGTTCTTTGAGATCTTTGGTCGATACGTCAAGCCAAAGCTTACACGTCTGAGCATAGGCACAGCGATGAACTGGGACTGGAGCCAGTACCAGAGTGAGATGGCGATCAGTGCCGACGAGGCCAGTCAACGAGGGTTTGCCGGCTCAGCGCACCACGTGGAGCAGGTGCTGCGTGCCTGCCCCACCCTGAAGAAATTGGATATCATGCTCTACCACCCAGACGATGCTCTGGGCCAAGAGGAGGATTTTGATGATGATGAGGACATGCCCTACGGGTTTGGATTTGGGGCCGTGGGCGGCGGCATGGGCTACGCGGGTACTCGTGATCGCGTCAACATACCGCACCAAAAGATGATGGACCAGGACGACTTTGGTGACGCATTCTGCCAGGCATTGGCGCAGTATTGCCCCCGACTCGAGCAATTCCGGATCAGTGATGTGGTGGACGGCTCCCAGTACGCGCCCCCCATCATGACCTTGACCAACCAGGGGCTGCAGGCGCTGGCCACCCTGCCCTACCTAGGGTATGTCGAGCTCAAGGCTGTGAATGTCACGGGCGCGGGCCTCTACGCACTTATCAACAAGTTTCCGAGTGGATTCTCGGCACAGCGCGAGTATGAGATCACTGTGGGCAGCGAGCCACGCTACAAGCCGACGGAAATGGCGTTTTATCGATCCGTCGAGGCCTTTTTGAAGAAACTGAACAAGCAAAAGGGACCACTCCCCTGCGCAAAGCGTCGTGTGGTGCTTCGCCTGAAAAATGCCAAGCTCTCAGCCGTTGGACGCGCGTGGAGTGAGTCCTACATGTCTCGACTGCAGCGCGTGATTCGCTCGGTGCGGGGCAAGTACCCAATGGTGCGGTTGCGGCTGGTGGGGCGAGGTGTGGACAAGAAAGGGTTCTCGGATCTGTTTGAATTTGGGTTTTACACGGCCTGTTCCATGCCCAATGAATGGTATGGCTGGTCTGACGACCCGCAGGACACGAAGATTGATAGCGTCTTCCGCAGCCGTGGCCAGCTCTACGACAGTGCCGAAGACGAGTACGAGGACGAGTATGATGACTATGGCGACTACCTCGACTATGACGACTTTTTCGAGGAATACGGCATGAATGGAGATGACGACTGGGGCTATACGCATTCCTTCATGGATTACTACAACGGCCTGGATCCGGACGATATGGATATCCATGGTGGCGGCGATTAATAACGCGAAGCACGCCATCGCGCTATCTATGGTCATGATCCTTCGCAACCAAACCTCCATAAATATGCTACTTCTTGCTCTTCGTGTTGGCCAAAAAAGGCTGTGCGAGGTGCTGCATTCTACGTGTCTGCGATGCATGTTTGTCTCTCGGTGTCTCTGTGTATATGCGTTAGTAGTTCTCCCTTCCAAAACAGCATGACTCGGTTTGTAACGTGGCGTTGTCTGTGTGTTTAAGTGCTATTAGTTTGCTTGTTGCTCGCGCGTTTGGCCGCTTCGCAGCAGTCAAAATACTGGTCGATGGTCGCGACGCATTTGCTTTCCTGGTACGATGCGCGCTGCAGACAGAACTGGATCGCGCAGGCCGCGCGATGGCAGGCGCGATGGCAGAACTCGGCATCCTCCGCGCTCACGCGCTTGGGCGCGCGCGGCGGTGGCGCTGCTTTGCTGGGTTCCATGTTGGCTCCGTGGTGCGGTGTTTCGCCAATTCTGCGAGTGATTTTGATTTTGATTGACGCACTGTGACAAGCAAGTGGAGATGATAGGAATTCTAGCCAATCAGTAAGTCCACTATCCGATCAGTACATGAGGCCTAATAGTCAAGAACCTTCACCGCCAGCAACTGCATTGCTGTCATGTTGATCTTGTCTGCATTTTTCTTCTCCGTCTTTGTTCATCATCATGGCAGTCTGGATGTGAACACCCCCCAGTCCTCCACGCAGATTGTGAGCACATTGTCCCTGTGCACCATTCCTTCTTGGTCATGCTTCAAACTTAACATCAATAAAAAATGTCCAAATGTAAAAAAAAAAGTGGATTGATTCGAGAAGTGCAGCGTATGTTCCGTAAACAGCGTCTCCTTCGACTCACGACACCATCTCCATCATCTCCAATGGGAGGCCGACTAGACCACGGTATCTTCTTCCTCATTCAGACCCGTGGTGCTCTTGGACGAGTCCGCCGCAACAGGTGGGACATAGTCCGGAACTCCACGCGTGAACGAGGGATGCTGTGACACAAGGTGACATATACCAAGCCATTCATGTGAGTGCACTGCCACTAAACCTATGGCAGCTTAGTGGCATGGAGGCATGTTCATGGTGTGCATGGACGTACCTTAGTGATCACGAAGAAGTTAAAGTAGGCATTGGCAAAGCCCAGCAGCGACACCAAGACACCGTAGACGCCCACCATACCAAACGGGAAAATAGAAATCCTGTAGAATAGACAGAGGAATCAAACGATGAAGATGTCAGTATCCACCCACAAAACGGCTTAAACTGGTCATCTACAAGCGCTATGGACAGGTCCGCATGAACCACTCCCCCCAACGTACATGCTCAGAAAGAGGCAGCGACCCCAAGGGTTGTACATGAAGCCGTAATAGTCCCGCAGCATTTGATCCAGCGACTCCGTGCGTAGTTCATATCCAGTCAGCAAAAGCGCAAAGAATCTGTATCGGTAGATAGCACAGATAGCCCAGTCCGTCAGTGATAATCTTCCTTGCCACGCAGCCGATCGAGAGTGCAACTCAGACAAACGAGTGTGCTTCCTTCTCGTACATGGTGTAAAGCACAGAGAGTGCATCCGACATGGCAGAGAACGCCGAGTCGGACATGATGATCTGCGCGACCGAGAGCGCCACCATACAGGCCGCCACACCAAGATTAATGCCTCTCATGGCTGCCAAGACGCCCGACACGGACGAGCCCACAATGCTGTTCACATCACATCACCCACATCAGCACCCATTCCCGTGCTTCATTAGTATACCGTCCACTACCCCTCTCTGTTTGTTTAACAAACATGGGCACGACCCACGTACATCTCGCGCGTCTTGGCCTTGAGTTCCTGCCAGATCTCGCTAATGGAGATCGAGTCGCCTGTGTGCGTAACCTTATCGGCCGCGGACGGCGGCGGGGGCGGTAGCTTGAGGTCATCCGGGTTCAGCGGCGGCAGCTTGCCGTACGTGGCGCTGCAGTAGCACGCATCACAGCCATCAACAGACAGTTATGAGCAAAATGAAGCAGCGGTCAGTTCCTTCCTCCTCCCCTCCTCCCTCTACATTCGCATTTAGCCAGCATCCTTCCACGTACTTGTCTACCAAGCCGTTGCCCATGGGGCCAGCGTTGAACACCGAGCCGCTAAGCTGCGTGGTGCTGGGTGCCGTCGTGCTTGTCGTCATGATCAAGATGCAGGCGGCCTACGAGCGTGAAGACGGGCGGCGACGGTGATGCGAGGTGTTCTTCGCGATGCGCTTCGTTGCTGGTTCTCTCTTGCTCTCTCTGCCTCGCACTCACTCACTTTTCGCTCACACACTAAACCCATTCGAAATGGGAGCATACTAAAGTCAAGTCACGCACGTGGTCCAGTTCACGTCCCACAATTATATCGCAGGGTTTGCAAAAATTTACGCTGGCGTTGTTAGGAACACCACCCCCACTCCACCTCGTTCCCTTCCCCCACCCATCTCCATCTCAGCGTGCGTAAATTACAACGCTAATTCTGTAAGCTACTGCACCCAACCCAAAATAAAACAGCCACGCGGAAAGCCTCTCTTTTGGGTGGTGGTACAGTGTACCACGACAAAGATTGACCCCTCTCCAACCTCCATTTGAAGACACACGAGGGGAATACTTACATCATATCGCTCCAGGACAACCGTCGTTCCATTCCTTGGCTGCATTGATTCGCCCCCTGGTGTCGTCATGGATCCGGCCGTGGGGGAGCGCGTACCCTACAGCGTGTCGGGCAAGACGGGCGTCGTGCGCTATGTCGGTCAGGTGGACGGGCTCAGCGGCGAATGGATCGGGCTCGAGCTGGACTTCCCCGATGGCAAGCACAATGGCGAGCTCAATGGGCGCACGTACTTCCGTTGCGCCGCGAAGCATGGCGCGTTCGTCAAAAAGACACAAATCAAGACGCTCATGGCGCGCGCGGCCTCCTCCTCGTCGTCGTCGTCGTCTTCTGTGTCTTCTGCGTCGGCGGCGGCGGCTTCGAGACGAAGCAGCGCCATTGGCACGAGCTCGACCACGACGCCGAGTCGATTGCAGCAAATGCGGGATCGACGCGCCTCGAACATCGGGCTTCCTGGAAGTAGTAGTAATCTCTATAGTGCACGCTCTGCGGCGTCGTCAGGCGCTGGCGGCAGTACGCCTGGCATTCGACGCACGCCCTCGTCGTCGGCATCCATACCAGCAGCACCGTCACCACCACCACCACCACCACCGGCTCCGTCGTCGCTGGCAGCAACGACGGCTAGTCCCATGGCGGTGACAGCTTCACCGTCGTCACGAATGTCACTGGATGGAGGTAGCAGTGCTGGTGTGAGGCGTTCGCTTGTGGGGCGGCCACCGCCAGTGTCAACGGCTCCGTCAGAGGAATTGATGGAGGCTCGCGCTCGGATCACCAAGCTGGAGCAGGAACTGGAGGACCGCAATCGCCACGTGGAGCAGTTGAACCAGAACTTGATCGTACTGCGAGAAAGCCAGGGCCGCGCGAGCGACGCGCAAGCCGCAACGAAGATGGAGGAGGACACGGCGATGGAAGTGGAGGAAGGCGAGAGCGTGGAGGCGCAATGGGCCGCCAAGGTGGAGGCTGTACGAAAAGAAGCGGATGAACATGTACGCACCGTACGAAGTGAATTGGAAGAACACCTGGCGCAGCTGCAGGCCGAGCATGAAGAAGTGATGGAGGAGCTGCGCCTTGAGAATGCCGCCCAACTCTCGGATATCAAGTCCTTGGAGGCCGAGGTCGCGCAGCAAAAGACACGGATCGCACAGTTTACCACGGGGGAGCAGAAGAAGGCAGAGGAAGTGGCCTTGGCGGTGGCCAAGACGAGTGCCGGTGCACGGAAAGTGGAGACGTTGGAAGCACAAGTGGTGGAGCTGCAGGACATGATCGAGACGATGACGTTGGAGAAGGAGACGCTGGAAATGGACAAGGAGATTGCGGATGAGCGGGTGGATGAGCTGGTGATGGAGGTGGACGCGCTCAAGGCCTCGCTTGCGCTGGCGACGGCATCCGCAGCTGAACGCAGTAATCTTCACGTGTCCTCGGATGCTGCTGCGACTGCCGAGGAGAATGCAAAGTTGCGGGCCGCTGTAAAGGCGCTGCACGATCGAAGCGCGGATGAAAAGAGCGAGCTCAACCGCAAATTACGTCAACTACAACGTGAAACGACGGAACTGGTTGCGCTACGAGAGGAATTGGAAGTGGTGGTACGTTGAACAACTCCTTATTGTTTTGTAGAGAGGAGGGGAGGGAATGCATCGGGTTGCTGAGCATGTTTCTTTGGTACTGGTGCCGATTGATGGTGGTTGTTCTAGACGGAAAAGAAGAATAAGCTTGAAAGTGAGGTCGAAGAGCTGAAAGAATTGCTGGATGTTGCGAACGCGTACGAATCCATGGTCGAGGATCTTACAGATAAAAACTTGACCCTGGGTGACAAGTTGGCGGATTTGGAGGCAACAGTGGTGTCTCTTGAGTCGTTGAAGGAGATGAGCGAGGAAATGGAGCATCAGCATGCGGAGTACGAAGCGGAGCTGACCAATGAACTCGAGACCCAGCGAACGTCGATTCAAGACTTGAAGCAGGCCGTGGCCGATCAGAAAACCATTGTGGAAGATCGGGATCGAACGATTGCTCGGTTCCGAGATGCCACGAATCGTAGTCGGGAAGAGATTAACCAGTTGAAGGCGCAGCTCCGTGCGGAAACGGGAGAGCTAGAGTCGTTGAAGGGGGCGACCCATAGTGCTTTAAACCAGACCATGACCCTGCGTTCGTTGGCCGCATCAGCTCGCGAAAATGAAGCAGAGGCCGCGAAACAAAGAATCAATGCCGATCAAGCGCGCTTGGAGAATGCATTCCTTCGTGCTGCAATCCCGAATTCCATTTTCTCAGACGCAGATCAGACGGTTCTTCGTGTTCGGCTTCGCCTGGGGCGAATCACTGGCAAAGCAGACATTCTACTACAGTACCTACGGAAGGAACTAGATGTCATTGTGCAACAAGATCCCAAGGGGGCAGCAACGTCACTGGTGGATTCGGAACGCACGATCCAACAACTTCTTCTTGGTGAAAAACTCGCTGGTGTGTCTTGTCAAGCAAAGGAGGATTTATTTGTCCTTGAATGCCATCTGACAACGGGTGATGAGTACAACAGCATTTGTGCTCGCTTAGACTCGACTGCAGTGGGCATTCTGGAATCCACACTGGATGCGGGGCTAAGCGGGTTCGCGGATGGATCCTTCTTTTTGACTCAGGGTGGCGACGCCTCGGTGTATAGTCGCTTGGTGGCTAGTTTGGACGAGTGGCAGTCAACGCGATCAGAGTCGGAATTATCCACCGAGGGCTTTCCGATGCGATCGGCTGTGGTCAAGTTGCAATCGCGGAAAAGCATTCTATCGCTGGGCTTTTCCTTCTCCGTAATGTTGACGTTCATCGTGACACTCAAGTCAGTCGCTCAGAGCCCTGACACGCAACTCTCTGCGGAGGTGAAGCAATCCCTTGGTGTCGCGTTTGACCAGATCATTGACGAGTGCATGGCGTTGCTCAAGGTCGCGCAAAGTCTATATCGGCGCGCCGAGATTGATTTGCAATGGTCGGATGAGGACCTGGATGGCTCGGTCGCCGTCGGAGGTGACGTGGTGGACGAGATGTACACGTATGCGGACGAGTGCCGCAACCTCTGGGCCGTGGTTCAAGAACAGCTCTCAGTGGCAAAGCTGCAATCCGTTGCGCCCGAAGAGATCGTCTGGCTTGCGGGTGATTCGTTACTGCCCACGTTTATCTCCTTGAAAGAGCGCCTGGCCTCTCTTTTCAAATCGGCTTGTCGTGGTGCCTTCACGGATGCCGTGGCCTCGCGCAGTGGGGAACGAATGGATGTCTCGAGCGAGCAAGAGGGACGTCCACAATGGAAGATTCGAGCACAGGCAATCCGCAACGAATTATTGGATGCATCCACACTACGCACGAGCTTGAACGAGATGAACGAGTTGTGTCAGGGACTGCATACCCGTGTGCGTGAGCTCGAGCGTGCCGATAGTCAGCACCGTGTCGTAGCTCAAAAGCTGGAGAGCGAGGTCTTGCGTCTAAACGACACGGTGACGCAATCCGCGGACGAGAAGACACGCGTGGAGGAGCAGTTGGCACGGGAACGAGACCAATTTAACACTGCTCTTGAGGACTCACACAAGGAGAAGGCGGGGCTGGACAGCGCGAACCGAGAGCTGCGCAAGCAACTGAAGCGGTCCAGTGAGCTGGGTGTGAATGCAGCGCCCAGCAACAGCACGGCTCGAGGGAAATCGGCGTTGAGTCAGGGTGATGCCGATGCGTTCCGTCAAGCATTTGCACATTTGCACGGCGAACTGCATCGCGTACGATCCACGCTGGCCAGGGAACGCATGACCCACGTGCTTGGCCCACTGACGCCACGCGCTCCGGTAGTATCCACTCCCCAGGCGCAACGCTTGTCGCTGTGCACAAAGGAAGTGGCAGCGTTTTCCAAGCAGGTGAAGACGCAATTGTCGATGCCCCGCATGGTTGACCTTCGGGCTTCGTCACACCACTCCGCTCGCGACCAGCTTATGGCCAAGACGTTGGCAAATGCCAAGCTACGCGAGACACTGGTGGATCTACGCAAGCGGATTAGTTGTGTGGTGCAAGAGGATGGATGGGGCTCGGAGGTGGTGACCGCGATTGACCGTGGGGAAACCGTGTTTGGCTGGCAGCCACCGGAGATGGAGCGTCCTCCCGTGCTGCTCAGTCGAGTGACGCTACGCCCTCGCTCTAGCGATCCCGACCATGACATGGAAGGGATTGTGGAGGCCCAACCAACCCAGCCCATCCCAATCATCCTGGACTCACTGCAGGTCAAGAAACTCACGCAGACGCTGGCGTGTTAACGCGATGAAAGCGGCAGGGTTCTTTGATTTGTTCGTCTATTCGCAAGCCTAGTGAGGTTGATCCAATTCGCTCCCCTCCTTCCTGTGGGTACCTGTGCCGTCTCTAGTCATCTACCGTAGTCTGTAGGTGTTGCATACCGATGATAGACCTCACGCTGGCAGTGTAGTGCGCGCGGATCTAAAATCGCAACCTTTTGAAAAGAAACAAAACAAAAGTTGACCCCACGCATGTGCCAACATTTACGTAAAACTGGTGAGCTTGAAGTTCAAATTTCGCAAAAAAAAAAAAAAA
>JAADWT010000539.1:0-18531 GCA_023336285.1 Pythium grandisporangium
AACCCGCTGCAGATTTTTGTGGAAGAGAACCACGGTGGCGACATCACGACCCTCTCAGGACTCAAACTGACGGGTGAGTCTACATCGTCCTCTTTTTGCTAGCTCGCATACGCTACATTCGCTTATGATGAGGGTGTCTGCACGCTGACATACACTTCTTGTGCATGCATCGGGGGCCCTTGTTGACGCGATACAGGCGAGCGGATCGCTGGCACAAACGTCAACGAGCTCAAGAAGGTCAGCGACGAGTAGGCTCGATCTCGGATCGTAGTGATGCATGCAGTGAGCGACGCAGCTGACATCGCCGGTTGACTTCTCTCGTCAGCCAGCCTGCCAGCCACTGCAGCGCAGTGATTACGTTTCCAGAATCACGCTGATAAAAACACAGCAAAGCACAGAGCCAGAAAATAGCACATGGACTCAACCCCTCAACAACTCGGCTCCCTCCCTTTCCTTCGTCGTTTCCGCCATTATTCCGTCTCAGGTTTCGTCTACTGAGGAGCTACACATCAAAGCGGTCATTGGCGTAGACCTTGCTCTTGTTCCCGCCCGCCCGCAGGTAGAAGGGTTTATCCTTGTCAGCTGGAGGCTTGCCCAGTGTCGAGATCTGCGGCAGCAGGTCGTCCTTGTTCCGCGGGATTCCTCGCTTCTTGTACGGGTTTTTCCAGTCGTCCACGTACTCGACGCCGGCGTTAATCCCTGGTGCCGACAGTTTGGCCAGCGTGTCCTGGTTCGAGTTGTGCACGGCCTGGAAGTCACGTTGTCCGTAAAAGCGCAGCTTATGGTACTTCTTGTGCGTTCGGACAGCGCGCAGCTCCGTGCCATAGGGCGCAGCGGCCTGCAGCGATGCCTTTTGCGACGGTGGGTATGGCTTGAGTCTGGCTGGCGGCTTGGCAGCGGCCAGTTGTGCCACCACGACCGACTTGGCACTGTCACGGATGTGGGTCTCCACGGGCACGCCAAAGGCCGTGGCCATCGAGGCCAGCATAGGTGAATTGTAGACGCCGGCCACGGCTCGCGTACTCACGAGGTGATGTAGGTTCTGAGCAACCTGGGTCAGCTCGTGGCGTGCAGCCTCGTCATGGGCCCACCGCTCCTGTTCCTGCTGTTGCTGCAGACGCTGCGCTAGTGTATGGCGCATGGACTCGCCCTTCTCCGCGATCTCGCGCACGTAGGCCTTGCGCTCACGGAAGTCGAGCTTCGTACGGCGACTATGGGCACCACGCATCATCTTTTGCAGGATGACAGCATAGTAATGGAAGATGCCGAGCGTCTGGCGGTGCTCGTCCTGGCGACGCAGCAGATGGCACCGCCGCCGCGCCAAATGGCCGCGGTAGATGCGCGCCAGCACGACCTGCGCATTCCTGAGGAGGTATCCGACAACAAAGAGTCCGTCAGTCGGTCATGCTGTGAAAACGGAGCATGTCCAGCAGCGGATGGGTTTACGTTTGTGTTGTCTTGCGAGCGCGCACAAACTGCCCCCGGAAGACGCGTTGAATGTCGGTAGCAGCAGTACGCTCACTGGCTTCGCTCTCTTTGGCAGCTCTGTGGCCAAACGTAGAGGTGATTGCAGGTAAATGAGTTACGTGAGATGCATGAGGCTAGTTAGCAGTCGCGCTGTTCCTGACGCATTTTAGCGAATAGAGGTAGGATTACGAATAAAGGAAGGGAGGAGGGGGGGCACATACTCGAGCTGCCGCTGGAGTTCCTCCAGGGTCGACCTTCTCTGCTGCCAGCAGTCGTAGAACAGAGCCATGGTTGATGGCACTCCAGCCTCGCTGGGCGTCTTGACTGATAGACGAGAGAGATCCCAACGTCAGCCAGCAAGGTATCGCTAACTACACCTATAGATACAGCCACCGTCACTGCTGGAATTACTACCATAGCTACAGCTACAGCTACTGCTACAGCTAGAGTCACAACGACGGCTACTCAGAGACCCCAATCAACCAGAGGTGGCATGAGCATCAACTATACACGGACATGGCTACATGATTGTAACTGCTGGTGGGAAACCCCCACGTAGCGACTGGCTGATAAGGAGCTGGGAAGCACGGTGATTGGGTAAAATATCTATTCCACGAAACGACGCCACCCCCAGAAGGATAGAAAAAAAGAAGAAAGCGAAGAAAGAAAAAAGAAGGAGGCAGCAAAAAAAAAACAAAAAACGGTCCCGACAACACACACACACACACAGTCGCCAACAACAAGTATCACCTGTGTCTATTGGTCGCGCCAAATTGGCATGCGCTGTTCGCTGGGTCGTTGGCGTTGGCGTTGGGAAAAGCTGTTTCTTTCGTGAAGCAATTGGCATCTGTTGGTTAGTTGGTAATTGCGGTCATTTGATCGTTCTTGGTCCATTTCGGCAGTTGATTGACGAGTATGGCGAGTCCACGGGCCAGCGAAGACGCTGCGCTGGAGCCACCAGTCTCAGACGCGCAGGCGGCGCCGGGGCAAGGCGCCAGCTCAGATGCCGACGACGAGATGGAGGCGAGCGAGGTGTCCATCCTGCGCTCGGCCAAGGTGCTCAACGACAATGAGCGCACGACGCGGCTGACCATGCACCTGATCCGGCAGAGCATGAGCATGACCATTCGCCAGAGCACCAAGCGCCTTCTGAGCGTGGAGGACGACGGGGATGGCGTACCTGAGAGCGCGGAGGAGGACACAGAGGCATTGGACGCGCACGATCCGGATACGACGGCCCTGACCCGCGCAGGCGACGAGGAGTCGCGTGAGATTGATGCGCTGCTGCAGAAGAAGGTGCTGCGTCTGGACTGGATGAATATTGGCCGTATTGAGAATCTGGACGCGTTCACGCACGTGCAGGAGCTGTATCTGCAGCATAATTTGATCGAGAGGATTGAGAACCTGGACGATCACGTGGCGCTGACATTTTTAGCGTTGGCGGGCAATCGGATCAAGACGGTGGAGAATATCAAGCACCTTGCCCAGGTAGGTATGCCTGCATTGCATAGGCCCTCCACGCTAGCACTGAAGCCCTAATGGATGTTTGGCTGGCGGTTGTTTATTTGTTTTGTCTGTCTATTGGACGGCTCTGCAGCTCAAGTTTCTCGATCTGTCCAACAATTGCATTGCAGATTTTGACATTCGTAGGTTGTTTCATGGCGAAATCGCTTCCATCGCTTCCATATCTTGTCAACTAACCCATGATGGCGGAATGAAAATGCAAATGAAAATGGTACCCCAACCGTATAGACGAGTTTCCCGAGTCACTCGTGATCCTTCGGCTCGCTGGAAATCCGTTTGTACGCCACATGCCGGCTTACGTGCATCTCTTCTTTGAGCGCTTGCCGAATCTCGTGCAGGTGGATCAGTTCCGCCGCCACCCATCATCCGTCACGGACTCGGCACCATCTGTACCTAAATCAATGACTGATGAGGTATCTCCAGCGTCACCATCAGCTCGGAAGAACAGAACGGGTCCGAATACGCTGTCATTTTCCCCTCGCAGTGCATTTGTCGACCTACAAATGGAAATTGAGATGAACCCAACCCTGCAGTCGCGTCGTGAGGTCTCAGAACCAGTGGATGGGGCGGCTGTTCACCCACACCCGCATGCCATCGACCAAATGGCGACGCCGTCGTCGGTGTCCTCGTCCCCACTGTCGACATCGCCATCCGCGTCACCAGTGACTACGCCGTCCAACAACGACACGGCCAAGGAGGCGTCAATCTTTGACTTTGGCGACTACGAGCGCGAGAAACAGGTCCGGCTTGACGCGTGGAGGCAGCAGCTCAAGGCCCTAGAGACGCGTAAGAGCGAGCTGGAGCAGTACATCCCCGTGGCGACGCGGACCACCAGCACTGCCAACCTCCGCGCTCGTCGCAAGCTTGTACTGGACCGTGCTCGCGCTGGCACATCAGCTGCGATCGCTGAGTCGACGACACACTTTCATGAGGTCGGGGCACCTCGGTTGGAATGTATTTTGGATGATCTGTCGTTCGATAAGCGGGCTGCCGCTGACGATTGAGCTTTGGTGTTGATTTATTTGCTTCGTTCTGTTGTGGGATAGATGGAAGTACAACACCAGGAATGGCAGGAACAGCAACAGCAACAGCAGACTGCGTAGCTACAAGTCCAGGACGGAGACTACTCCTTTGGCGTGAGGGTAGCAACACCTCGAGCAACCAGTCTCTCAGTGGAATGCATAGGAGATGGACTGAAACATGTAGAGCAGTCCTCAATGTTACAGCACGGGGGAATGAAGGGAAAGCATTTCTGCCACATTGATGGGTGTGTAACTTCTTCCTACAGGCTAACGGCAAACGAGGTTGGATGAGGGACGCATTCCAACAGGTACTGGTTGAGCGCGAGCAGCTGCGAGGTGAACTGCTCAAGCGTGAGGTGCTGCACATTGGCAACCTTGACGCTCTTGGGGATGGCGAACGGGGCCACTTCACAGATTTTGCCACACGCCACCGAGTCGATCGGGTGCGGAGAGGCCACGAGGAAGCCGAAGCGACCCGTCTCGTACTGCAGCAGGAGCTGGGGCGTCGCCGCAAACAGGCGGTCACGCACCAGGGACTGCATGAGCTGGATGCGCCATGCCGTCTTCTCGGCACTCGTGGTGAACTTCCTGGGCGCGCCCATGACCTGCACGCCCGGCAGCACCTGCGGGTTGGCGAGGCAGTAGGCGAGTCGAGGGAAGAAGAGCTCGCATACTTTTTCCACAAAGCTCGCGCTCTCTTCGCTGAGGATACAGACCGGGCCATGCGCGGACAGCGTGGTGAGAAACTGCATGACAAACTGCTCGAGACTGGCCAGCGCTTCGATCGCGTAGGGGTTTTGCACGGCCGCGGCGCGAGCCGTTTCCACCGCCCGTGGGGTGGCGCGTAGGCCCAAATGCTGCGCCATCCACTTGACGGGCACGAGCACATTTTCAAAGCAGATCACGATGGCGTTGGCGAGTGGTGGAGGCTGCGACACATGCAGCGGGTTGACGCCCATGGGCAGCGCTGGCTGGGTGAACAGCAGGTCGCGTGAGAACGAGCCAGCGTCCAGTGAGAAGGCGATCTCCATGGGTTCTGGGAACGAGAGCAGGTCGTGGATCATAGTGGGGGACGCGGTACGTGGGGTAACGCCATTACGCTTGCTTGGCGCGAGACGTGCGGGACCCTGGCGGTGAGGGCGTCGGTAGCTCATGATGGTGATGGTGATGCTTGCGGTCGTAGGGCAGACTAACTGATGGGGATGCTGCCAATTCGGATATGACGGTCTGATCCTCGTACTCCTTGCTGTCGTGTCGTGTCGTATAGATGGCGTTGCGGGAGGTGTGCAAATGTTTCCAGGACGTCTCTTGGTGGAACCTTCCGCATTGGCGATGGATGACCACCACTCACGACGAATGGCGATCCTTTCGTAACGAACGGCCCAGGTGCTTCAATGAGGCCTAGCATGCAATGCATGCACCCCGCAGTGTGAAGATCGACAAAATCAGTGACTGTGATATTGCAACGGTGAGCGAGATTCAGTTGCAATCATTGATTCACTACTGAGATAAGGAGATGCGCGTGTGAAACTGATAACGTTGGGGCTCTGTGCGAGTGATGGTGGTCATGAGTGTAATCTGTCACTACAGGATGAGAAGAGATGGTGGGCACATTCTACAATTGAAAAAAAGGAGAACAACACAGAGACAGAAATGGTAGAGGGAGATAGATAGAGATGCATTGCGTGGCTTTACTTCAATACATACCAATACCTCTGGTCCTGACGACCGCTCTATGACGAGGTGGGAGGGTCCATGGGCTGCTCGGCAAGCAAATCGATCGTCTTGGCCGTCTTGGCCTTTTCTTTTCGTTTCTCGTTTCGCTTGATGGAGAGCACAAGTGTGGAGAACTTCCAGTCCGTGCCGGGAGTCGCCATGACGCTGCTGTGCGGCGTACTGGTCGAATCTGATGCCTCCTTCTTGTAGGCCTTGACGATTAGCGTGCCCTCTCCCTTGGAGCCCTGGCACGCCACCGTGTAGTTGGCCGCGGCATCCGTGAGCGAGCCCACATATTCCTTGCGATTGCTCTTGATGGGGTGACCCAAGTACCGACGCGCGGCGGCGCTGTTGTTCACGTGGTCGAGAACCAGTTTGTGCACGTAGAATGGGCGATTGCGGATGATGCGAATCACCAGGAACGAGCACACGCCACCAATGAGCACACCACCGATGACCTGTCAGGAGGATAAATCAGAAATCAGCAGCGACCTAAGATTAGTAAATAAAAATACGGCAGGATGCAGTCAAGAGCACAGTCACATGTGAATAGAGCCGCTTGATTGCTCCTTCACGCACCGGTAGGAACAGCTTCTTGCCGAGCGCTGTCGATTTCTGCTGCCGTGCCACGCCTTCGTTGGCGACATAAGATTCGAGCGCAGAGAAGACAGAGCCATCCTCAAGTTGCACGCCTAGCGAGTCAAACATCGGAACGTCACCAGATGAACTTAAGCCCGCTTCGTCACTGGCATCGACCTCGGGGGACTGGTGTCGGTACGACACGATCGCCGTCGCCTTGTCCCCAATCACACGGAAGGAGCCTGCATACACTTTCTTGCTTCCACCGGCACTGCTGTCAATCTGTTTGTCTGCATGCTCATCCAGAGCCACATCCTCGACCTACGCACAGCCCAGACAGACGACCAACAATAAGATGTCGCTTACGACACTCTGCGAAGCACAAGCTCAGCACATTGCTGCATGTAGCAACCAACCTTTTCAAATTCTTTTGGGTAGCCGATAGCCTCAAAGAACCGCCGGTCCTTGACGACTGCGCGCTTGGCCATGTTGTACACACGCGCGCTCTGTATGACGACAATCAACCAACATGACAGATCCAATCAAACAACTGCGATGGCTCCGCACACCTGTATGGGGTGTACTATTACACCGTACAGCAGGACAAGCATCTCCCTCACCTCTTCGACGTCCTCTTCGCCCATCTTGGCGCGTGCAATCATGCCCATGGTCGCGACCCCAAAGGTGATGTAGCCCAGGATGAGCTTCGTGTTCGGCGACAATTCGCCAGTATCAACCGGATTCTTGAGACCCAGGGGCGAGGCGGCACTGCCGTTCCAGCGCACAGAGGGCGCTCGCCTCGATTGCAATACGGGGGCCCTGTGAAGCGCATTGGTCGGTGCTGTGGGCCGCGCCAAGGCGACGCTGCGCACAGCGATAATGCATCGAAGCATCGTCATGCTCGTAGAGCTGCAGCAATGGCGTGGCTGTCATCCATCACCTCCCTCCCTGCCATACACGGTGACAGGTTAATCAGCAGATATCGGAGGGACGGAGATACGTTTTAAACACTCCACTCCGTTTTCAACTGTTTCTTTCGCCAGCCGTTGTTGACCAGTCGTTTCGACAGTGTTGTGGCGATTGCTGTGTTTTTGGGCAAGCGATGAATGCTCTTCAGTCCCCATCCGACAGAGTCAGTCGTGATCTGCGTGCTTGTCTGAGAGGAACACAATGCGCAGACCTGTTGGTGCTAATTGCACGTTCGTTGTTAGGTATGCATTTGTGTCTGTGCGTATAGGTGTTGTTATTGGAAACTAGTAGTGCAGTGCGTTGTGCGCGGTGCTCCATGCTTTATGTCAGGTGATCGAATCATGTCTCCGTATTCAATCTCTGTTACTCGCGTGGAAAAGGAATGCTTGGAGGATGTTGAGCTCGTTCTGAGTTTGACGTCTTTTCGTTTCGGCGCTGATGAGAGTGGATTGTGGGTGCTACTTACTCATGGTCCTAGATCAGCTCCGTACATGCCAAACAAATATCAATGATGGTCTGTGTGTGTGTGCGTGGATGCCATGTGCAATGAGATCCATAGCGATACAATTTTTGTATGTAAGGTAGCACTGAATACTGAAATGCTTTGTTCACAAGCGCGGTGCGCACTACGGTGTCGGGCTGTGCTTCCGTACGGAGATATTTTATCGATGTGCTCATATTGACGCGAGAACTAAAAGCACACGTTCAATCTCCTCCAGTGGTGGAATGTGCCGTCAAATGTTTTCACATACTCGTAGACTTGTAGAATCCATTTTCGTCTGCGCGCGTTATCCTTGTACTGACAACATCTTACGGCACAAAACTCGGAACGTTCGTAAGCTCACACGCAAATGCCGTCCGTCTTGGTTCGGGAGATGCTGAAATGACGGTCACGGAGGCTTAGCGAATTGCTTCACTGGCAGGTCAAATACAGCACTGCAATCTCGCGTTTACAAGCATCGCGAACAAGCTGACTACGCCTGCTCCCGTGGTGTTGGGAGGACTCACGGTAAGCATCAAGCAGACATTTAATGTCTGCTTCATGCTTACCGAGCAAAAACAGAGTACAATTCTGTAAATTTTACAGAATTGTATTCTGTTTTTGCTTAAAAAAAAAGAAGCCTATCAACATCTTTAATGAATGACAAAATGTGGCTGTAGGCAAAGTAATCAGGCCTGTATACACTGTTGGACACAGCCCACTGGACTCCAGTGGACATTGTCCAACAGCACACTTCGCCTGCTGGTGTATCGCCCTACACATCGGCATAGCGCTGTCAAATACCGTGCCGTGTAATATTCCGTGTTTCTTGCTGGAGGGCAAGCGCATCCACACACTGCTGTTCATCGCGGGCCCTGCCCTCGCGGCGTTGGACGTTGCCTCGAATTGCTAACCAATACTATGACTATACTTCTTCAGCGATTCCTTCTTCGAAGTACTAGAAGTACTAGATTCGCATACGCGCATGTATCCTCATTTTCGTTTTCTCTCGGCACGACCAGCACAACCCCCTGCACCAGGAACACCACCAGCAGTACGAGCATTTCAAGACAACCATGAGACCTTTGACTTGGAACCAGGTCACAGCAATCGTGCGCGCTGTACAGTTTGTCTGCGCACTGGCTGCCATGTCCACGCTGGGCTCTGCATTCGTTTCGATCTCGTACCCTCCTGGTGACGGGTATGGATCCTACGGAACCGCGATTATAAGTAGCCACATCACCAACTTCGCCTTGCTCCTGAACTACACGGCGCTATCCTACAGCTTATTCGTACTGGTGGCTGTGGAACGATTGCAAGTGGTGCCGCGCTTCTCGGTCAAGGTCGACCGGATCGTGGACACTGTGATGGCAGCGCTGCTGCTCGGCGTGGGCATGGCAGTGGCTACATCGAACTTGGCCACTTTGTGCTACGGCGTGGTTCGATGCCTGAACATGACGGGTTCCGCAGTATTCATGTTTCTCGGCACGCTAGCATTCCTAGCCTCGCTCACGATCTCCTTTTTGGCCCAGAACAAAGGCCCAAGCGGCATGCCCAACGCCCAGCCGTCGCCGCAATACGTGTCGTATGAGGAAGGGAGTGGCCCCAGCAAGGGTACCAACGACAACGGCACCGAGGTCTAATCCGGCAAGTATGACCAGGACGGATCTGTAGTAGTCTACAGCTCACGTAAGGCTCGTTTAAGGCAAACCAATATACCTCACTTTATCATCATCGGCTGTAGAGTAGGTTTAGTGGTGGACAACATCGATCCTAGTGGACACTGTCCCGCAGTCAATGCCGTGTCTAACGGATCCAATGGACACGATGTACTCTACAAGAGATTTACCCAGCAGAGCAAACGAGCGGCGACATCCTTATGTTAATCCTCATTGACGCTTTTGCTCCGCACGACCAACGCAGCGACCCTCCTCCACCTGCAACCCCAGCACTTGAGCACAACCATGGTCACTTTGAACTCCAACCACCACATGATCATGCGCGTGGGGCTACGCGCGGTAGAGTTTGTCTGTGCGCTAGTGGCAATGTCTACGCTTGGGGCGTCGTTCCGCTCGATCCCCTATCGCGTGGGCTCCAACAACGGATCCGTGATGTTCGGCAGTCACTCGAGCAATTTTTCCTTGCTCATGAACTACACGGCGCTGGTCTACAGCCTGTTCGTGCTGGTGGCTGTGGAGCGAATGAACCTGGTGCCGCGCTTCCAGGTGAAAGTGGATCTGATCCTTGACGGTGTGATGGCGACGCTGCTGTTCATCGCCGGTCTCGCTGTCGCCACGTCGGATTTTGCCTCGGATTGCTACAGCGTGGTCCGATGCACCAATATGAAGGCTTCTGCGGCGTTCTCGTTCATCGGCATGGTGGCGTTTCTGGCGTCGCTTACTCTCACGCTTTTGACCAGAAACAAGGGCCCTGGTCGTATGGCCAACACACAGCTCTCGCCGCAAGACGCGGTGTATGTGGAAGTGGCGACCCCGTCCACGAGAGAGGGTACTCAAGTCAACGCCGCCAATGTCTAGAGCCGACAAGTACTGTACGGTCAAGTGACCAAGACTGACACATTCTATACTGCGTGATGCAGTGTAGTGTGCTGGGCGTCAAGTGTCACACGCCCCACATGAAGGGGTTCGTGGAATCGTAATTCATTCATTCATGCATTCATTCGTATCACTTGCCTCACGTGCCCATCGGTCATTAGACGTTGGACACAAAAGGCATTTTGATTTACAGACCTCTCATCAAACGGACAGGAAGCCACTCTTTTTGCGTATTACGTCACGCATACAGTGTCAATCAATGCTGACTCAGTAGGGATTGCTGTCGCGGCATTGAGGTCGCATCGCACGCAACAATGGAGCAGCAATCAATAGGACGCACAAAGATGTGAGGTGTCGTCGTTGCTGTAGCCACATGGCGGCGGCTCATCCTATTATGTACGCCAGTATACCAGTTTGCATAGAGGAAAGTTAGGGATTGAGTTTCCAGGCTTAGGTGCACCAGCAAGACGATGATAAGCTGACTTCTGCTGCAGAGGGTGCCCTCATGGCTGTTGTGTGACAGATTCAGTTGCGCTAATCTCCCAATCAGTTACGCGCGGCATGCTTTGCCTTCGCCTCAGCATTCGACGGGTGCATACAGTACATATACACGTATGTATGTCCGCCATCCGTTGAGCTCGCGATGCCGAAGGGCGCCCCGCAGCCACTCACTGCAGTCATCCAGCACTACAATAGGCATAGCTCTTACTCCAGGGCTGTGGTCATGGCAGCCGGCTGCCGTTGGTAATTTGACTGGGCTATTGCTAGGCTTTAAGGTGGGCCCTGGCGATAGCCTGTGAGTCGTAGTGACTCATTACGACTCACAGGATACACCCACGCACGAACGGGCCAACCACTTAGTACTTCCACTGTGATGCTGGTCCTCCACCGCAAGTTGGGGAATAGTATGGACCAAGACTGATTGTCGAAGGGAATGCGCATCATTTCCACGTGGACGAAATTTTTATGCGCACTGATCACGACGCCAAGGAAGCTGATATCGTGTGCTCGTGTTAACCGTCGACGGACAGGTGCTTCCTTTGCCATGGGAGCAGTTTCCATTCGGCATTGCATAGACCACGCCAAGTGGCCAAGTGGGCGAGTGGCCACGCTTGCTGCATGCTTGCCTCCTTTCCTCACCATCTTTCGGCAGGTGGTTCCCCTCCAACGGATAGAATGGCCAACAGCATGGCTATAATACCAATAGGCACGGCCGACTGATTTGTGCGTCAGATGAATGCTATCGGCACTTACTTTTCGATTTTGCCTGTCAAGAGCACGAAGCCAATCTCATCAGTACGGTATTACCAACTAAACCTTTGGATCGTCGACCACCGTCCAAACCCGAACCATGGCTCTCTTGAAGAACATGCGCATCGCGTTACGCGTCGCTGAATGCGTCCTTGCAATTGTTGGCATTGTCATGCTGGCCGTGTCTTTCGAGTCGTTCGACTCGGACATAAAGTTAATGCTGGGCAGTCCCGCCAGCAATTTTGCATTGGTGACGAACTACACGGCGCTGCTGTATAGCCTCTACATGCTGGTATGCGTGGAGAGCGTGAAGCTAGTGCCGCGCTTCTCCGCCGCGGTGGAGATGGGGTTGGATGGCTTCATGGCCGCCATGCTGTTCGCCGCAGCCATGACGCTCTCGACGTCCGACTATATCGAGTACTGCAGCATCTTGTTGGAAGGGCTTGTTCGATGCGCCAACATTGAGGCCGCCATGATCTTGTCGTTTGTCAGTATGGGGGCATTCGTTGTCTCGTTGGCGATTGCAGTGTTGATTAAGAGCTACGGCGTGGACCACGAAACCAACACCGAGTCGTCACCACAGGATGCCGCGTACGTGGGCGTAGCAGCGTCCACGCGCGAACGCTCCGCTCAGGACAACTTCGGTGCCAACAGTGAGGCGCCTAACAAGGCGTAACCATGCAAGGGGCAAAATGCGAAGGAGGGAGCCGAGCGCTGCCCGCAGACAAGAGCGGATGCCAAATGAACAAGCACGTGTAAAGAATGAAATACAATCGGATCAATCTTGATGATCAAGCTTGCATGTCGTGACTTGCGCCTCAACCGTCACCTTCACACAGGTCGCAGTCATGGCTGGTGACCACCCATCGGCATGGGACCTGACTGAAGTATTGCAATTGGATACAGAACATCATTCATATCACGTGAATGATGGTTTGTCGAATTGCCACGTGATTTACCGTGAATCACGTGGCATTCGACAACATTATACATTGTGGGTACAAACGGCATAGCCAAGTCTAGTGTTCAGTGTTGCGCGGAATTGTCACACTTCCACCTTCTGAGCACATACATGCACCTGTTGATGATTTGAGTAGGTACAGTAGTGTATTGTATTTGTGTACCAACAAGTGTATCCCCACGCCAACTAACGCCAACGCTGATGCGCTTTCGCTTTGGTCAAGCTACCAACGCCCCTCCGCATCACCCTCGGCAGCCAACGAGAATCCGTAGTTGCACCTGGACTCGGGGCTGGGCTAATAGCGGGGCATGCATGCATGGCTGCTTACTCCCATGGTAACTTGCAAGTGTACCCCATACAGTACTCATCGCGCACTCGGCTCTATGTGAATTCGTCAGCACGTCTGTGTTGCGAGTTGCCATCTGCTTTCGTTGGCGAGGGCTTTGAGTGAAAAACTGGGTTCATGGCCGGAACTGAAACGGCCCCGCTGAATTGTTTCCTTATCTTCAGTGTCTTTTCCATCTCTTCCCCCTGTGTACACTGTGCTCCTCGTCATGCTATGGCGAGAGAGATGCCCCCACAGGCAGCGTGTACTAGTACTCGATATAATAAAACCCACAACAGCACCAACGAGGTAGAGGAGCTATTTATGAGGAAGAGAGAGGGAGCACTTGTGAGGACGCGCCAAGTAATACAGTATGACGGAGGGAGACGAATCTGACTGTCCAATCCAACAGTTCCTCTCTCTGGTCACCTTGGGAAAAATTGACTGTGGCAAAAACTGGTTGTGTCCTACGACGTAAGAGCAAAAGAGCACAAACAACGGCAAACAAGATCAAAGATAAAATACCGTGACAGCAACACACTTGATTTCATTATCGTGAGTGAATGCTGTCGTCCCGTTTTTGTGGGGGAATGGGGCGAGGTCGTTTTCTTCCACCTGCATTTTTTCGAGGGACTTCGCAACTGCGCAGAACGTTGTGGGCGCCTCTTCCGCTTGGCACTGGCCTCCCGCAACGGATCCATCGGTTCCTTCACTGACCTCAACCCAGCAGCGACTTGTTGGCGCTCCTCACTTTCGAATTTGCATCCGAGAAGAAAAGAACCAGGCACCACCTACAGTTCCAACTCCCCACACAAACACACCTCACCAACACACACTATGGTCGCTCTCAACTCCAACCTGCACGGCATGGTGCGTATGGGCCTGCGCGCCTTCGAGTTCGTGTGCGCGCTGATCGCCATGTCCACGCTGGGCGCGTCGTTCAAGTCGTACGAGACGTACTCGGGCCCGTCCATGATGCTGGGCAGCCACGGGGGCAACTTCACGCTGCTGGTCAACTACACGGCGCTGGTGTACAGCCTGTACGTCGTGGTGGCCGTGGAGCGCCTGAACCTGGCTGCACGGTTCCCGCTCAAGACGGATATGATGGTGGATGGGGTCATGGCCCTGCTGTTGTTCATCGCGGGCATTGTGCTCGCCACGTCAGACTACGTCGCGGATTGCGACAACTACGGCGACGCGATCCGGTGCGGCAACATCAAGACCACCACGGCCTTTACGTTTATCGGTATGGTGGGGTTCCTGGGCTCGCTTGGTCTGACCGTCATGACCCAGAACAATGGCTCGAGTGACACGGTCAACATGGACCCGATCCCGTACGTGGAGGAATCCACACCCACCGGCAACTTGTCGCCCATGGGCGGTGGCGCCAGCACTCCTATCGCCACCAAGGTGTAAAGCGGGTGGTCACGTTAGGTCGCACCCAATGATGAAGCCAGGGCGGGTCCCAGCATCGCGCCACGGCTTGCCGCGGTGACCGGTGCATTCGTTGGGCGTACATTTTGATCACCCCCTTTTTTAAGAGTCATATATGTCTTGCTTCATTCATTCCATTGCTCATTGACTCACACGCACACACCTACTGGTGCTCGTCCTGCACAGCACCTTTCGTGCTATAATACTGTATGAAGTTTGCAGTCGCATTTTCAGTTTCCTGTTTGTGGTCACATGCGTCTGCAGCAGGTCGTTCCATTGACGTGACGCATGCCGATGGTGCGTTCGTGGGCATGGCGTTTCAGACAGTACATTCACTCGTATCTGGACGGGAACTTGCGACAAAGCACTGATTTAACGCTCTCTGTCCCAAGTTTCCCGATCAACCCTCAACCCAGCAAGCTCCGACTTGGTGCTTGCTGGCCTCCTCCGGGCACTTCTTCGTTCTTTGTTTTTGTGTCGTCAACGTCTGGCATCCAGCAGCTTCCACCATCCTCTAGCGTCCAGCGTCCGGCATCCGCCATCCGCCATCCAGCACTCCGGCACTCAGCATCCAGCATCCAGCATCCAGCATCCAGCATCCAGCATGGGGGTAGGCAGCACGCGCATCTACCTCACGCGCTCCATCCTGCGCACGGCGCAATTGCTCTGCGCCATCATGGGCGTGGCCATGGTGGCGGCGGCCTTCCGAGGCGGCCAGGGCAATGGCGACCACTACATCCGCCTGGGCGGCCACACGCCCAACTTTGCGCTGGTCATGAACTACTCCGTCCTCCTGTACACAGTCTACGTGCGTATCGTGATCGAGTACGTGGATGCGTGTCGGCGCCTGCCGCTTCGCACGAGCATCGCGATGGATGGCCTCATGGCCGTCGCGCTGTTTACGGCGGGTATCGTGCTAGCCACCAGCGACTACCTCACGCACTGTGAGGTCTACGGTGGCATGGTGGCGTGTGGCACGATCGAGGCCGCCACGGCGTTCTCGTTCCTCGGCATGTTTGCGCTGCTGGCCACGCTTGGCGTGAATGTCTTCCTGCTCAAGAAGGGCTCCAACGATATGGTGTAACCACCACCGTGCCGCGTACTGAGTACATAGGAGCATCGTCTTGGTCTGGTGACTGTGTGTTGTTCGGTTTGGCAAAATGTATTTGGGAACTGGAATTGACCTCATTCCAAATGAAAAATGTACTTTTGTACTTTTGATTGGACTTGTGATTCTTCGGTTGTCTCTTTCTTCCTCTTGATGTCCGCGTGGGCGACACGACGAAGGACCCAACGGCCAAATGGATGGCGCCGTTGGAGTCATCCGGGCCCTAGCACCTTACGTTTGCCCACTTGATATTCTTCGCTCCTGGAAGCAAGTCGTTCCTCTGGCCGTGGTCACCAACGAGAGCGGTGATACCAGTCAGTACCAAGAAGAGCCAGGCTCCGACGCGGCAACACCAACGCAACGCTTACGATCAGACAGAGAGTGCGCCAGCCATGTCGTTGGTGGGATGGATCGGGGCGAGTCTTCGCTGTCTACAGTTTATCTTCTGCCTGCTCACCCTGATTTTTGTTTCGTGTGGGTTCGTGGCCACGTCGTACTATGGTTACTCGAGTATGCTGGGCAGCAGTGCCGCGACGTACTTGCAGCTCGTGTCGTTCATGGGCATGCTATACGCCCTGCTTCTATTGGCGGTCGTGGTCGTGAACGATGGCTCAGTCGACACGGTCTCGCGGCTCACGCTCGTGGCCATGGACGCCACACTTGCTTTGCTGTTGCTCGTGGGTGCCATCGTGCTCCTGGTCTCGGACTATGTAATGCACTGCAGTATGTATGGCCTCATGCTGCACTGCCGGAATTTGACCACGGCCGTGGTGTTTGCCTTCCTGTCGATGGCCGCGTTTGTGCTATCAATGATTGCCACCTTCTTCGCCCCACCCGACCACAGCCACGAGCGAGCCAGCGCATCGGGGGCAAGCCATGGACAGGCTGCGAGCAATGCTGCTGCTGGTGGGGCCACGAGTGAGCCGTATTACATGGAGGCGACTCCCAAGGCACAGGAATCCCCCAGTGCACGCGTGTAGCTGAGGAGGGGAGCACGACACAACCAAGAGCACCGCAACCAACTAAGCCTTCCTTACCTGGATCATCTTTCAAGGCTTTTGAAGCTCTCACAACCAGAAGAAAAAACAAAACAAAAATCAATCTTCATCTTCCATTCTTGATCGTCCTCGCCTTTTATTTTTGAGTTTCAGTTTGCTTTGTTCCTGTCGAGAAGCCTCTTCTGGTTTGCTCAGCCGCCTCAGCATCTCCACACCCACACACCATCCACTCACACTTCATCAAAGCGGATCGTGCGATCGAGTCTTTCACGACGCTGTCGTTCTGGGATGCGGGGTGATGACCAACCCATGCGCTTCAAATTAGATCTTCTCCGTCAGCTCGGGCACGGCCGTGAAGAGGTCCGCCACAAGGCCATAGTCCGCCACCTGGAAGATCGGCGCCTCCTCGTCCTTGTTGATGGCCACGATGGTCTTGCTGTCCTTCATACCGGCCAAGTGCTGGATCGCTCCCGAGATACCTGCAGCCACGTAGAGCTCGGGTGCCACCACCTTGCCCGTCTGGCCGACCTGCAGCTCATTAGGCACAAAGCCAGCGTCCACGGCGGCACGCGAGGCACCGACGGCGCCGCCCAGCTTGTCGGCCAGCGTGTAGAGCATCTCAAAGTTCTCGCCACTCTTGAGGCCGCGCCCGCCCGAAATCACGACACGCGCCGAGCTCAGGTCGGGTCGTTCCGACTTGCTCACCTCCTCCGAGACAAACTCGGTCTTGCCCACAGCCGCCACCTCCGGCGCGGCACTGACCGTGGCGCTACCGCCCTCCAGGGCAGCCTTCTCAAAGCCCGTGGGGCGCACCGTGACGATCTTGACCGCGTCCTTGGACTTGACCTGCGCCAGGGCATTGCCCGCGTACGTGGGGCGCAGGAACGTGTCCTTGTCGGTGACGGCGATCACGTCCGAGATGGGCGCCGTGTCCAGCTTGGCACCCAGACGCGGCAGGTAGTTCTTGGAGGCATTGGAGCTGGGCGCGAGGATGTGCGTAAAGGTATGCGCCTCCTGCGTGGCCGCCAGCAGCGCCGTGACTTCCTCGGCGATGAGGTGGTCGTACTTGGCGTCCTTGGCGAGCAGCACGTTGCTGACACCAGAGATGGAGGTCGCGGCCTGCGCCACGCCCTCACCCTGGCTGCCCAGCACGAGCAGGGTCACGTCGTTGCCCAGCTGCGAGGCCGCCGTGATGGTGCTCAGCGTGGCGCCCGTCACCTCCTTCTGGTTGTGCTCGGCGACCACGAGGGTCGAGAACGAGCGGTGCGCCTGCGTGAAGCGGCGCGTGAACTGCATAGCACCGGGCACGGTCAGACGCAAATGCATGTAAATGGGCATTCATTTGCACAGAGAGAGAGAGAAGTTTGTTAGCTCTCACTTTGCTCGACAGCAACGACAGACGGAGAAGGTCACCCCCCTAGCTAGCTAGTGGAGGAGATGGAGGTGATCATGGTGGTGGGGATGGTACTAGCGGAGGGGATGCAGGCGCACCTGGCGAGCAAGCATGGTGATCTCGAGAATCCGATGAAATCTGTGTGCGCTTCTGGCTGAGCTCAGAAGATCACGCGAGTGAGCGCTGTCATCGCTGATCTTGCGGCTCCCCCCGCGACGGCGGCTGACACACGTCAAAACGCGAGCGCCATTCTAACGTTAACCACCGCTAACCTTCACAAGATCCTCTTGGATTTTGTATGGGAAGGTTTACGCACTAAATATACTGTCGAGAGTTACGGAAGGCTTCTATTTGAGGCGCATTCAATCCTGCAGCTAAATACCCTGGATGAGTACATTGGTGGGTTTTGGTGTGGGCCACACTGACTTCGTGGCAGATCATCGAGACTCTCGCCGCGGGGGCCTGGTGATAGATTCGTGTCTCGCGGCCTGTGGCTAATCTTCCTGAGCGATTCTCCGCCAAGGTAATGCGATGCCCTCCGCCTCTCCATGGCGCTTCCTTCTTCTCCTACGCTGTGCCTGGCGGTCTAGTCGTGATCTGCGCGTGTGCCTGTTAGTATGGAGGACCGATTTGCTGCTCATGCTGACCCACTAACCACGCCGCCATGTGTCATGCGCTGTTAGTGTTGGGGGGGGGGGGGGGGGGGGGGGGGGGGGGGGGGGGGGGGGGGGGGGGGGGGGGGGGGGGG
>JAADWT010000054.1:0-43208 GCA_023336285.1 Pythium grandisporangium
ATGGAGAGAAACGAAGCAACTGGAAGAATGTGGCCCGCTTGCGTTGACCCGCACACAGTGGATGACATGTCAGTTGTTCTCACGATTGATGTGACCTCAAAATGTTGCGAACTGCGAATCATGAGGCACCAAACCGGTACGTTAGCCAATCAGTGGCGAGATTCGGTGTGATACCATCTGGTTTTACCGTTTATCAAGTTTTACAGTTGTTCATCCAACGGTTGACCAGACTGTCACATATTTTTGCTGACGCGGATTCGTCATCTAACCTCTGGAATAGAAGACCGATATCATGATGGCATGGCGTCCCTTTATGCTTGCTCCCACTACTGTGCACTTTCCAAGCCGACAGCATGGACCTCATCCAATCTTCTTTCCAGTCGACGTTCAACGCGCGCATTGACAACCTGGCAGAGCAGGAGGCGGCAGAGCTACGCACGGTGTGTGTCTTCTATGTCACATGGCTTGTGGGACGCTGAAGTGTGTGTTCATCCATCGATATCGTAAGTTAGATCTTCAGGTACTTTGACACTAGAGGAGACGGAGCTGTGTCCGCCGATCAGGCATGCCGGATCTTCGGGCTGGTGAGTGTGCGCAACGTAAAACCCTTCCTATAAGTGTGATGCAGCTGCCCAAGGGGGTGACCGGACGGAAGGAGTCCTGACGGAGTTGCGGTATTATTTCTGTCGACGCTTAGTTGGGGTTGGATGTCAACCGTGAAAAAGTGGGAGACCTTGAAGAAGTATATTTGACAGGTCTCGCCTGCGTTACTGTAGTGTAGTTTTCATCGGAATGTGCGACCTCAGTGTACGGGTCATTAACTTCTGACTACTTTGAACCGTGGTCCTGGTAGAGTTCATGAAAATTGTGGATGCCCACATCCGGCCACCAACCAGCACGACTGACCCGAACGGGAAGGACACCAATAAAGTCTCAGGCAGCACAGCGATCGAACAACCTGAGAAGAAAAAAATGACCGACAAGGAGATAGTCGGCCAAGAAAACCGTCAGCTATGGGGGGAGGAGTGGAATGCTATCGACACATATCATCGGGGACAAGTAACGTGCGATGATCTCCGCTTTTTCTTGCGAAGTTGCTCGTCACCTTTTCCGGCCCATGATCTTGATCGATTCTTTGAGCTGTATGCCGACCAAAAGTACGTGCGTATTTGAACCGCGAGGTCTAGCATCGTACCCAATCATAATTTGTGTGGACACTAACATGCGCATTGTCTAGTCTACCAGACGATTCGATGATTCTTACAAAAGTAAGCTATTTCAGATTCCGGCAGGAGTATACAGCGAGAGGCCTCCTCGGGCATTCAGATCACGAGGTCGCCTCCGATAATGAAGAGGATGATGAAAACGACCAGGTTGTAATTGAGCACACAACACGAGGGGGTACGAGAGACAACGTGGAGGGCGAAGAAGACGCTGTTGGCATCAGTGCGGAGTCTCCTCTACATCGCCAACAGCCACGAGCGGACGATCCGGTCAGTCATGTAGCCGGTGATATTTCTAGTGACGAGATCATCGTGGATCCAAGGGTCATCAGTACAAGTGACGATGAATTTGGAAGCGACAACGACCGTGAGGGCGATGATGATGGCGATGAAGGTGCTGAGGATGATACGATCAATGGGTAGAACGATAACCGCGGATAGCCGATGATCCCACTGCACAAACTTAAACTTGCAGTTAGCATCCCCCAGTCACCCCATGATTACAGATTACAATGTCAAATCTCACCACCGTCGATTGTTGTTGATTTGCAACTTCCGTTTGGTAACCCCACTTTATTGGAGCAATACAACTAATGATTGGCTATGAATTAGTGATAACGTGCTCTGATGTATTGTAAAATCTACAACTGAGGTGACAAGTGTTCACAACGGAGAACTTCAACGCTTTCCACTAGGACACCCTGTGCAAATGAGAGACGAAAAAACTATAGGGCATACCATCATCGTACACTTACACTCGCATCATTCGGTCTCGCCACCAAGATGGACATGGTTGACAAAACGCGAAATCAATGCTCTAATTTCTATTTCCAACATCGTGCACATGTGGCAGGAAGCGTTTCTTTAGATTACTGTTGGATCAACAATCGGACCATTGAAGGTGCGTGTTCAATGTGAGCAATTCCTCGCACGCACGCCAATGGGTGATGGAAAGCGAAAGTGGGTGAGAGATGCTCACTGTGTCAGACTCTATTTCTGCATGTGGCTGGTTGAAGCTTCAGGATACACGTACACTGTACTGTACGAGGCCCGAACCAAGCAGAAGAAGTTCAGCCACCGCAGTCTCCTCTGAAGAGAGTCTCGATGTCTTGCCTCAGGATCAGGATGCACATTCGAATTTCGATGGCGCTGGTTGCTGATTGCCGAACGGTTAGTTTGAGGCAGCGGTCCTTGCTTCAACCCTGGTAGTGATGGGCATGCATCAATCTGCCCCGTCCTCGCACAGGGCGTCGAAGGAGGAGGGAGTCCGTCCGACCGACGGACACAGAGAGAAGGGAATTGGCTGGTCACGGACCGTGACCAGCCAATTCCAAACGTATCAGATTCGGCTATGATCAGCAAGCAGCCGTTGAAGTTGTTTAATCGACAACTGACCAGTATCTCAAGTCCACTGATTGAAGGAGGGCTTGCACGTCTGGCCCGCAGCCCCTGACGTGAAGGAAAGGGGTGGCGCAGCTGCTTGGGAGCCAGCCGCTTCAGCTATGGTCGCTCTCAGTGCGAATGAAGTGGATTGAACCAAGGTGTCGGTCGCCCATGACCCTGTGCGGCACTTCCTGTCGTTCGTGAGGCGGATAAACACCAGAAAAATATGCTAGCCACCAACCAAGATCCATTTCCAGATTTCCCGCCGAGCCCGCAAGTCAACATCGGAACCTGTTAACGAGTGCAAAAGAAGAAAAAGAAAGCAAGACCGAAGAACGCGATGATCCCCAATGTACTAGCGTTAGCCTCCACGCTGCTCGTGCTTCTCGCAACACTCGCAAATGCGCAGACCCTGGCCATCGCGGATGATGGCACCGGAATCCGCATCTACTTTCGCACTGCGTGGTCAACTCCGTACATTCACTACAATTCGGGGAGTGGCTGGACCACGTCGCCTGGACTCCAGCTAACGGCGAGCTCGGACCGGGTGCATTTTCCGGCGGAAGCCGGTTGGTTCACGGCAGACTTTGATACATCCGTGAAAGCTCTCGAGTTTGTATTCACGGATGGCAGCAGCTCGTGGGATAACCACGGCAATGCCAATTACATGGTGACTGCTGGTGGGACGTACGTGGTAAGCAGTACAGTCACAACGCCGCCCAATCCGGTCGTCAAGGTGGCCAGCGATGACGGATCTGGCACCATGACCTTCTTCTTCCGCACAGCGTGGTCGTCGCCCTACATCCACTACAATGCCGGTTCGGGGTGGACGACAGCACCTGGAGCGAAGATGGTGGTGAGCACGAGTGGCAAGTTTCCTTCTACTGCTGGCTGGTTCTCGTTGACGTTGGCTGCCACATCGTCATTGGAGTTTGTGATGAACAACGGTGGGGGCACATGGGACAATAACAACAACGCCAACTACAAGGTGTCATCGGCGGGGACGTATGCCCTCACGAGTTCGCTGACCACGCCGCCGTATCCGATTGTCCCTACGACCCCTTCGCCGACATCAGCGCCCACGCCGACGCCCCCATCGACGCCAACACCCACGCCGACCCCGACGACCACACCTACTCCGACTCCAACTCCTTCGTCTCCTACTACGCCAATCACCCCTGCGCCGTCCACATCATGCTCCAATTTCAACGGCCAAGATTCATGCACGGGGGATCAAACGGAATACCCCGACTCCATCGAGATTCGTCGGTGGCAAACACCGCCTAGGAACGGGACCGGATGGCAGGATGAGTTCCAGGATTACCGGTCGCTGCAGGGGTATGCACACGTCGTGTACGCGTCCAACCGACAGTCCGCCACCGTCTCGGTGCGGACAGTGCTTCGTGTCTCCGGTTCTCGTTGCACGTACAGCTACAATGGAGTGACATCCTCCTCCGCGACATATTCGGCATCTTCGAGCCTCACCTCAGATCTGAATATTGTGGTCTCGTGTACATCTGGATCGAATACGTGGACGCTGACTCTGGACCCCGTCAACTTTGTCTGGCAGTCCGCGACTGTGCCCACGGCCTCGGGCCTGGAAAATGGTCAGAAGGGGGCCATCGTGGACATGTTTGGATGGCCGTACGCGGATATTGAGTCGGAATGTTCCGACTTCTTGGGCAAGGCTGGTTATCTCGGTGTCAAGATCAATCCACCGCAGGAAGCTGTGCTGGCAGATGCATGGCCGCAAGAGGGTCAACGCAACCCGTGGTATTTCGTGTATCAGCCCGTGAGCTATCGCCTGGAGTCACGCATGGGGACCCGTGCGCAGCTTCGCTCCATGATTCAGACGTGTCGAGCCAACGGGATTCGAGTGTATGCGGACGCAGTGGTGAACCACATGACTGGGAGTGGGAACGATATCAACCCATCGCACCGCAACGGGGGCTCTGGGTCTTGCTCGTGGTGGGGACCGAAATCGAGCTCAGGTCGCTCGCCGTATTACACACACGGCTTCCAGTTTGAAGCGAATGCGCAGACGGGCTTGCGCCCCGCGGCGGAGTTCCCAGCGGTACCGTTTGGCCCCTCGGATTTTCATTGTGAGCGATCTCTGAACTCGTACACTGACGGCTTTACGCTAGCAAACGGGTGGCTGGTCGGTTTGTTGGACTTGAACACTGCAAAGACGTCGGTGCGTGAACGCATTGCACAATACTTTGTCGACATGATGGGCATTGGGATCAGTGGATTCCGGATTGATGCCATGAAGCATATCGGACCAACGGATATGGCGGCGATCATGGGGCTGTTCAACGGGTACATGGGCGGCAGTCTGCCCGACGATTTCGTGATGTGGGGGGAAGTGATCATGGGCGGAGAAGCCCAGCTTTTGGCGTGCAATGCTGGTTCCGGGTATAACTTTTACACGGAGCTCGACAACCGCTACACCGCGGCTGGGATCTCGTCCAAGGATCTCGGCAAGCTCAAGATCTGGTCATCAGACTACCCGAAGGAGCACCCGATCTGTGGCAGCTGGATCTTGCCTGCGTCACGCTTTGTCATCCAGAACGACGACCACGACCAGCAGCAACAGGGCTCGACGTCGCGCGACATGCAGGACAAGGGCTCCGTGTTGGTCAAAGACAAGAATGTGGCCGCGCATCGATCCTTTGAGACCCAGCTGTTCACACGCACAGATGCGGATTGGAAGATCAAGGTCGTCCTGAGTTCGTACACCATATTCCCCGACACGGTGCCCGCTGGGTTCCCCGATGGGCTATCCGATTGTGCTGGCTTCGATCCTTCGGCGGGCCAGAAGTGTGAGCGTAGTGTGCCCTACGAGAAGGCCTTCCGTGCCGGGTCGTGCGGGTACACGGTGGAAGGATTTGCCAGCGTCGGGAAGTTCACGCGAGTGCACCGCGACCTCTCAATTGTAAACGCTATGCGTGGCTGGGTTGGCCTAAGCTCAGTCACGGCGAGCCAGGTGGGTATCACCAGCTCGTGTTGATCCTTATTACCACACGGCTCAGTCTCCGCCGGACAGGACTTCACAACCGCAACATGACCTACGTGTTACGTTTACTCAAATGGTTTGGGCTTCCCTTTCGATCACGAGAAAAAAAAGAGCGGCATCATAAGGTGAGCATTGTTTGAGTGCGCATGCGTGCATGAATGCAATCCTCGCCTTGCTATCTTCCTTGTCAGCGGCATTCCATGGTGTCATGGTTCTAAACTTTCCACAAAATTCCGCGTTTTCATAAAATGTAACTTTTTAAAGTTCATGGCCGTAAAATTTACCAGTACATTATGTTGCGCTAGCCAGTACCGATAATTGTTAAGTTCGCAGTCTGCTGCGAATTGCCCAATCATTTCATTTGAAAAGGGAGGATATTGTGGGACTGAAAGAAGGATCAAAGACCAAGAAAGAGGTGGTGGGCGGCGGCACGGCACGCACAGGAAGAATTGGATCAAGAGGATCGCGCCAGGACACCCACCAAGCAAGCATGGTGAGCTCTGCGCGCAGCTCAAGCACCGTGTGGGAGGGCCACGCGGAGCTGAAGCGCGCGCTGGATGCGCTGGCCACCGCCAAGGGCACGTCAGCCAACCGCGTCAAGGCCGTCGCCATCGCGGCGTTCAAGTACGCCAAGGTACGACGGGTCGCGGCATAAGATATGGAAGAAATATACGAGCAGAATGTACAGGGCTGTATTGGCGGCTAAAGAATGGGTTTACCTCTGTATCTATTGGTGCATGTGTGGATACGCGGTAGGATTACAAGCGCGTGGTGCATGATGTGGAAATGTTCCTGTGGAAGGCCGAAGTTGAGCATCGCTTAGCTGGTAAGAATGGAACGGGTGCAGTGCTCGGCTGCATTAGCTCCGCGCTATTGGTTGTAGGCGTGCTAATGTCACTCTTGTGTTTCGTGGTATTTGGTCAGGCTTGTATGCGATGGATGCGATCATGCGCCATGTATGTAGTAGATACGTTGCATAGTGCGGTTGGTCGTCGCTGCTGGTATTCTCGCTAACAATTTGTGGGTGCCCTTGAATGATGCTTTTGATGTGGATATGCGTGACGTGGGCTTTTGGATGGTGCCTGCAGTCTCAGAGCAAGATGGGAGCAAAAGATCCGTTCATTAAGCGATTCCTCTTGCACATGAACAACACCATTGCAGCCATTCGAAAGGTTCCAGCCGAGCATCAGGTTGGTAGTTTGTAGTAGTTGCCGTGGATGCAAGTGATAGTCCAGGATAGCTTGCTCATGTGGAGATTATTAATAATTGTATGTTGCGCTTATATGCTTAGGAGCAAGCTCGGCATGTTGTGGAAGAGTGGCAGACGCGAGGATACTACACGCCAGCACAGATCGAAGAAGCTGGGGGGCATTCTTTCTCCGTAAACAGTTCTCACACTGGCCACGGCAGTGTACGTGTTACTGACTCATGTGATTTCAATATTCTTGCTCCTGCAGCCACCAAGAAGGAATCAACTAAACACATTTCTATAATGATGTGGTGGTTCGTTGCTGGGTTGTGCCATTCAGTCAACCTCCATACCACAGTCCAGCTCTAATCACGCTGACTCGGCATCCAAAGAAAAGCTGGCATCCCTCTTGTCCTTAATTAAGAAGCAAAAGGAGCTGAAGGAACAAGAGTATACACGTCAACAAGCATCACCGCGAGGCGAAAGCAAACCAACCAATGCTCCCGCATTACTGCCTCGCCCATCAGTCCCGCCATTATCGTCACGCCAGTCGCTGGGAGATCGCAAATCGTACAGCGACCGTGATCGCCCAATAAAAGAGGAATATGAGCACGGACGGCGTAGCCCCACGTCATCTGTATCACGACGTGCTCCAGACCGACGTGAGTTTGCCGACACGCGCGATTCTTGGAATGAAAATACCCGCGAGACCAAGAAACCCCGTGGGTCGCGGTGGGGGCCACCACGCTCTGCAACTGGGACTGAACCAATTAAACGAGCAGAACCTCGACCAGAGCATGTGGACTCGGCTCGAATGAGCGAACCGGAGAGATTCCCACGCCAATCAGGATCCTTTATTTCAACGCAAAACCGTTATGATGGTCCTCCCGACTCCTCGGATCTACGCGATTCGAGAGCCGCGTTACCCAGTAGTTATCCGCGAGCAGAATCGACGTCGCGATCGTTGGATCGACGATTATCCCCTCGCCGTGATAGAGATGCTGATTATGATGCAAAGAACCCGTCGGCATCATCTGCGCCACCTTCGTCGTCACGCGGATCGAGGGAGCGGGGGCAGTCTCGTAGCCCGATGACACGTAGCTACAATTATCAGGCTTCCACAGGTTCTGATGCCGGCCGGAATGTCGGTGATGGCCACGAACCATCTTGGAAGATAAACGGATCAACATTATATGACGCACATGGTAGCCGTGCTGCTCCACCGCCCACCAGGGCCGGTGGGGACAAGCCAGCTGGTGGTTCGGGTGAAGTATGCCGTAAATTTGTCTCGGGTCGCTGTACCTTTGGTGATCGATGCTGGTACGAATCCTTCCTGGACACGAAATGCATGGCACTTGTGGCAAGTAATTGGTTGGCATGTTTTAACTCTTTTTTTTCCTCGCCCTGGCAATTGATTCGACCGTTGAACTCGTTGGTACCTACATTTGTATTGCGCTTTATTTGTATCATTTGCAATCCCATTCAATTCATTTGGCTCATAGGCATGTTCACGACCAACAAGCACTCAGCTCGTCAACATCATCTCGCCCCCGCATGGAGGTGAATAATCAACGGCGAAAGACAGTGCTATGTTCGAACTTTCCGTCTGGGAACTGTCGCTTTGGCGATCGTTGCAGGTACGCATTCACTTCAGTAATCTGGGAGTTTGTATTTGGCGAATACAAACAACTCCTAGCATGTAGTCGCTGGATTGATGCTGTGCATTGAACAAAGTGATTGTTCCGCGATTGCCAACGACTACGGATGAATTCGGCTCTAATAAATTGCTGTCTATGTGTCTCTAATACATTGGTGCACCTACGTCAGCTTCGCTCATGGGGAAGAAGACCTGGATGAGTCATCTCGGGCAAAGCGATGGCCGAAAGCGGAGCCATATCGAGGCGGGCCATCCATGGCGACGGATACCCACAGCGGCGCTGCTTCGGACTCGCGATGGCAGCAGCAGGGTCAACAGAAGCCAAGCAACACGGGGCTAATGAGTAGTGCTGGTAATTCGTATGATCGATCCTCGTACGCACAACCACCTCAATCTAGACCACCACCTTATGGATTGGGTTTGAATGCCTCATCTCACCCTCCTGTATATAATGGGCCCCGAGATGGCAGTGTCATGGGTGGGACTCACAACACGCCCCACCAAAACGGTGAGCAATCAACAATCGGGTATGACCACGCAGCTCAAGGTTACAATGATAGCGGCGCCCGTTCACACAACCCAAATACACCTGGTGGAACTGGGCGTAGTGGATTTTCGACTGCAAGCCAACCCGAGTTATCCCTGGGAAGTCGCAGCAATGAACCCAGAGGTTCTGGTGGGCTTACGTCAGCGACGGCACTGGCGAGTGGAGCAGGCACTCATGGCTCGGTGAATGAGACCCAGCAACACATCAAGGAAGACGAAGAAGTGGAGACAGCTGCCCCAGAGTTTACTTTGCAATACGATGATGAGGACTAAAGCTGACATGAAGATGCTGGATCGAGATATGAGACTCGCAGACGAAGCAGAAGACGCGGGAGAAGATAGCCAGATAACATAAGCCAACGAGAGACCCGATCCTCGCTATGACTATTGAAGCCAAGACACGTCGTAGTGGCGAGTGTTAGCGTGTGACCCAACGGTGGCACAGGAGACGAAGAAGCGAACGTACAAGCATGGGGTAGAAGTGATCTCGGAAAGTAATATTTCCTGATTTTGCAGCACTCCAAAGTTAACCATTTGGATGTCTTTTTGTATCGAAAATGTAATAGCAAATGCATATTCTGGATGAAAAAACACCGAGTAGTTGGACGCCAATTCGTCCCTAACTTTAGGTAAGATTGTTGTTTGTCTTGAAGGCAAGTAGTTGACCACCAGATAGCAAGATGAAGCCAAGTATTAGCTGCCCACGAGATGGCGATGATGCGCCGCTGATGGGCGAGTCCGCTGGTAATGCATTGCGTTCTTCTGCGCAACGCAACAGGCGCGACCATGCTCTTAGACTTGCGCTGACGGCTGCGGTGCTGAGCGTGGTGGCGGTGCTGGTGGCAGTGGGCAGATACGTTGCCTCGCCATATACAATCTTAAGTGGATTGACCGCCAATGGCAAGCACATACCGCACGCCTTCGCGACCAAGACCATGTACTGGGACCAACGTGACAGTGCCCAAAGAGCTACAGACCATAACTCGCCTGCAGCGCATCCTGTGGTGCGGCGAAGGGCACAAGAAGATAGTATGCGCCACATCCAGACGCAACTCGTCATTCGCCACGGCATTCGGTAATAGGAAACAGTACGAACAGGCAAAATCACTGTGCAACACGGGTGAGTATGTTTTTTTAAACTGACGCATGCACGACGTGGGACTGTTTGTCATTTTGTGTGTGCGTGTGATAGTTACCCTACGCTGGGTCGTGTGGAAGAAGTCCAGGGCTTTCTCGAGAAACTGGCGCCTTTTGCAGCAGAACTTCCAACCTGGCTACGAAACTACACTCTCCCATACAATGCAAGCATGGCTGGCCAACTCTCTACCACTGGGTACCAAGGTATTCAGGCATACGCACGACGAATGCTCCACGCGTCTGTATCCCAGCGCCCACCTGCTTCCAAGCCTGTGTTTGCTCCAGATAGATATTCCCTGGCGCATACGCATGTCGAGCGAACGAAAGCCTCAGCCATTGCGTACGATACAACATGCTTTGATAGTTTGTGGCCAGTGCTAGTACTTATGGTTTGGGTTGTTTCGTCGGGCTTGCTACTCTCTAGGTTTGCTCGAGAATATTTCGAGAATCCAGATGACGTTGTTTACCTCGAGTACCCAAAGAACGAGGTATTGAACCACTCGCAACTGCTTTCCTGATCCATCGAGTGCTTCCACTGATACCCTTGGTCTGGTGATAAGGACCCATTGCTTCGTTTCTATGATATCTGCCCTCGTTATCTTAATGAGGTAAAGCACAACGTTAGTGCTATCGCAGAGATGACTGCGTTCGAAACAACAGCGACCATGTTATCGAACCGCAAGCGACTGGCACAAGCTCTTGGGCTGGATACCGAGCAGGTGACGGCCACTGACGTGTCCACCGTTTTCTCATCGTGCGCGTGCGTATCTCCCATTTCTTTGTCTGTTGGGACTTTTATTTTACTCTTTTTTCGCGGTTTCGACTGATTCAGACACTGTTTTCCTTATGCGACGTTTACTGGTCATGCAGGTTTGACCTGGCGTTGTATGGTCACGCGCTGCACTGGTGCTCACTCTTAGATTCAGAATTGATCCAGGCCATGGATTATTTTGACGATCTGAAAGAATTTTACCAACTCGGTGGCGGGTATCGCATCAACTACGATATGGCGGCTGTATTACTTCAGGATATCATGGCTGCGATCGAGAAGCGCATCCATACCGAAGAAGGTTTGAAGGCGTCGCCCCCTGCGATGATGGGCCGGTTCTTCTTCGCGCACGCCGAGACAACGCTTCCGTTAATGACGCTGTTGGGGTTTAGTGACAAGACACCGTTGAGAGCCTCGTGGACCATGGATTCGATCAGTCGTCGTGGCTTTCGAACCTCATCATTGGCCCCATTCGCTGCCAACATTGAGTTTCGTTTGTATGCGCAACGCGCAACCGAGTCTCCACCATTGGGACAAACCGAGTTTTTTGTGCAAGTCGTCGTCAATGAAAAAGAGGATTTCGTGCTGGACGGATGTGACGATGTACGATGCCCACTTGCGAGAGTGAAACAAATCTGGTGGTCCTACCTGTATGAATACGATTTCAACGAGATGTGTCGAATGCCGAGCGAGTAAGCCGCTTTTCTTGCTCCTCGTAACATTGGAGCTCTTTTGGAAACAAGGCACCGAATGGTTAGCTGACTACATAGTATAAAATAAAAATGCCCAAACTAAAACAAAAAGTTTTCACGATTGATTTGGCGACGTTTCGTGTTGGGATCCGCGCAATGCCGATCCGTTCACTATTCGTGGCCTTGGATCGGGATCGATATTTATTCTGTGAAGAGGCATTAGCGGTCGTGGGCTCTGATTACATTGCACGCAGATGAGATGCACAGGCGAGGCGCAGCGTGGTGGTGGTGAATAAGCAATTGCTGGCGGAGGACGTGACGTTTGAGCATGGAAACAGAGACCTCCCAACTGATGCACTCATGCAGTGCAGGTGAGGATAACGAGGCAACTGCGGACGGCACGAATTATCTGCAGGAACCTGGATCGCCAGCGATCTACAGCTATGACAATGATGATGAAAAGATTGGCGCATTACGTGAACCGGGTCATCCAGACAATAATGTCGCCAACAGCTTGAACGCGCAGGTTGAGCGACGTGACACATTCGAACTTCGATGGGTTGAGATTAATGAGCTATCCCCCGAATGGCTGGAATGCCTGGTGCTTCCTACGGATGCTGTTCAGAAAATGGTGGTTCGCTCTGTACTGCATCCGCCGAGTTTGCCTCGACCACCGTCTTTGAAACTAGCCTTACAAGCTACAGAGTTGCGGACGCGACTGTGGCAATTCACGGATGACGCGATCATACGTTTCAACTGGCCTCAAGCGCAAAGTACCAGTACGCCGGCCACTCCGCTAATCATTGAGTTGGCTCTCAGTCCGCGGCGTGGGTCGGACAAACCTTGGTATATCTCGGTAAGCTTCGCATTACACTTTCTAATGGCAACACTAGCGATCGACCAAATTGTGACTCTGACGGTTCCAGCTCGAGATCACAGGGATAACGCTGTGGGAATTGCTCGCCTTCAGCTGCGGTGGGTTACAAGGAGTTTGTTAGTTCTCCACCAAACGCCAGTCCCTATTATTGCGCACAGGGAAGTGCCCTTGAAGCTACGTGTTACGATCCAGCAAGTCCAGTGCCACGACAAGAGCAATGCATCTGTAAAGGTGGTGTTTCATCTCTGGTCCTGCCGCCGCGGAAAACGGAGTGCGAACCATTCGTTCCGCTCACAGCCGATGGGTTTGTCTGCAGGTGAATCCGAGCCAGTGAAAACTGCATCGGTACCTTGTGTGCAGGCCATTCTTGAGATAGAGGATGCCGTCACTGACCTGATCGTTCTGGCGGTGTATCGATATCACATCAAGGAACGTGCTCATCTGCTCGCTCGAGGATGGATCACTGCCACTGCTGCACATTCCCCGACTGACAATGTGAATGGGACCACGTTGGCATCCCATTCAGAAATCAATTGTGTAGAGTCGTGGATCACCCTAACGAGCGCACTTGAACCCGGCTCCTCAACTGGTCACCGTGTAAGGGAGACAGCTGGATGCAATGAATGGGGGCGAGCACTAGTCACCGTACAGACAAGTAGGCTCTACGGCGATCTATCGAAAGATTGTGTAGAGCGTTCGGAAGGACGACGGTCTGACTTTCTCCGGGACAACACACTCAGATCGGAAACGCGGGGTCCTCTGCTGCCAAACAGTACGGTTTACTCACATACTGAGACTGCGACTGGTAGTGCGGACACGGGCTCCGAAAGACGTGGCATCCTAGAGATCGAAGTTTTGGACGTGATTCCTGTACCAGTTGCCGATGACACACGTAGACATGGGGATGTGCCTTTCAGGGGTCTCTTGGATGTGTCTGAAGTGCGCCTTCATATGATACCTAGTCGATGGAGTGTCACACTACGGCCAACACAGCAAGACCCTAAGTGTCGGTGGCGTCAAATGTGCAAGACCGCTTTGCAGTGGTCAGCAAAGGACCGTGTCGTACCAACCGTGACGTGTAAGGTATTTGCAACGAGCTCTTTTCCAGAAAATTGCTCACCACTCACTATGGAATCGCGGTCTGCCGGGTCGCCATCTCCACCCACCATTGAAGCATCTTCGCGACGGATTGCGAAGCGGAACATACCCACAACCAACAGGTCTGGGGGTGCAACAATCGATGTGACCAGCTTCTGTAAGCACCCTGGCTTATGGGCAGGTATCGCGCTAGATATACTTCTCGAGGAAGCCGACAGCAGCAGGAAAAGTGCTTCAAATTCCAGCTCAGAGCCATCTCCGTCGGCAGCATTAGTGACCCCAACCGAAGCCAAAACCCAGCGTTTTGTCCGCGTCCACTTAAAACTGCGGTTTGTGCTCAACACAATGGACGATAAAGCCGATCCAGCACCACGTTTGTCATCACCATTATCTATTCTACGAACTGGTCACATAGCATTCACATCGCTGCGGGCAACGGGTTCGTTTTTATCAAATTGCCACTTGAACTCGACTGCATCCTACACCATTGCCGTTAGATGGGGATCTAGTCCAAGTGTCACGACCAGGTACGCGCTTTTGTGGATTGAAACTGTCTCACGCATGGTAGCCGCGTAAACAAAACTGACTGAATCCGCGTTCTATACTCCTTCATGGGCTCATGGATCTCGCCGTTCTTAGGATCGCCCAGGTTGATGCGATAGATAAGGCCGTCTCTTGGCTGGACGGCAGCGTCACGTGTGACTCTCAGTCAGCTAAGGCGGCGGAACTCTCCACTGCTCCACTAGTCGTTTTACAGCTTTGTCGTGCATCTCGTGAGTCATTGACAGGCCCCAGTCAGGTGATCGGGGAGGCATGCTTGCCAGTATTTAATCATTTTGCTAGCAATCAACATCTCGTGGCCATGTCACTACCGATCGTTGGACCCACAACACTCTATTCCTCGTCGGCAGTAACTGACACAATGCTGAAACAAACAACCGGTGGAACCGAGCCTGCTTCAGAGAATTCGCTACCGACAAGGCCGACCAAAACTGGGCGGCGCATTGGCTTGCTTTCCTTTGAAGTGCAGTTCTTACCAGCACTCACGTCGATTGCGCGTGATTTGCCACCAGTGGCTGTGACAGAACCAAACTTGATCATCCACGAGCTTGAGGGGTGGCAAGGAACACTCGTGCCAACGTTGTGCCGAACTGTGGTCATGGATGTTTCGCTAATCATGGACTCACTTCAGAATGAGCTGTGGCGCTCTGGGGTCCAAGGCGGCGGTATTACAACCACTGTACCTTTGCAGGCCGGAACCACGTCAGATCCTCCCTGGCGACTATCAACGGTATTTGATCTCTCAGCCGCGGACCGCAAGCTCGCACGTCTTAGTTGCTCCACTGGACCCGCTGCAACTGCGTCAATCATGATTGTGGTGCATATACGTGACATCGACAGCTCACCACTCGGCAAAGTCATGATACCTGTGCGTCGTAGTAATCGGCAGTGGTTTCTTGCACGAGAGCATTACGTATGGCGTAATGTCTACCAGTCTCTTCCAGGCCTAGACCACGGCGGCGATGAGCCAGTGGCACGCATGAAGTTGAGCATACAGAGTGAGGTCCCACTCGCTTGTTCGGGAAATAGCCCCATTTCCACTGAAAGCTACGATTTCGAGAAACATAAAGAACACGATAGCGACGACAGCAGCGGTGATGATCAAGACGAAGTTGGCTCTACAGGTTGGCTGTACGTGCAAGTCATTGAGGTCGTTGAGGAAACCACCGAACGTGGTTGCACCGGGCGTGGAACGGGTACGAATCGCGATGTCGGTGTGTGCGTCGGTATGCGGTTGACACGTCAAGCTGCTATCGGTGATCGCGACGACGGTGATGAAAACAGTTACGTTCGTTCGCGCAATCGGACAACTACGTGCACACAGTGGGGTTCTGATAACTCCACTCGCTGGCAATGGCGCAACGAGGTATTTAGCTTTCGTCATATTGCTTCGCAGACCCAATCACTGCAGGTGTTTGTCAACAAAACGATGCTCTCTTGTGAAATGCAAAGGCTCGACGGTATTTTGAATGTAAATGACTGCGTTCAGCAGGCCTCTCAGTCTACTAACAGCACCGGGAATTACGATCAGAGCTTAACTTCGGAAGATTGGTTCCCGATCATGAGAAGAAGTGCCGGTAACAGCAACAGTAACGGCGAACCAACGATTACGTGTTCATGTATGCTTGTGCATCTTCGTTTCCATTACGCACCCTGTACAGCTAGAACCGTGGAGAATTTAGTTCTCCGCTTCATGGTCGAATCTGTACACATGTGCCACGTGATGGATACCGCCATCGTCAAGACTTATGTCACTGGCTCGTTCGGGGCCTCCGTTAGCAGCGGCGATGCCTCTTCTTCGTGGTGTACGAGCGCAATTCGAGACATCGATCCTGGCTGTACACCCGCGACAAGTCTCAGAGCACTAGAGGGTATCTCGCTTGATCTTCCACTGCTTCTAGTGCATTGGGATTGGCCCAGAGTACCCGTCCTAATGCTACAGCTTGTGGGCACCACCGGTGCAAGCAAGAGGGAAGTCTGCGTGGGTGAGGTCACGGCGGTTCCGCTGCCAGCTTTGATTGCCACCTTGACTTCGTGCGCGCGGTCAGCACCGGTGCGTATGTGGCTTCCCGTATGGGCCAAGCATGATCCAGCGCAGCGCGTCGCATTGCTGTCCGCGATGATGACGCTTGTGCCGTATTGTCAGCACAGTCATGCACAGCCACGGTGCACTCGGAATCGCCAAAGACTGAGGAGACCCGCGGCATTTGGTATCGAAAACGTTGGCATGTGGTCAAGCACGGTGGCTATGGTCATGCGGATCTGGAAGAAACTTTTCTACCTGCTGGATGAGAATCAAAACGGAGAGATCGACGTGAACGAGTTCACCAGCCTATTTCAATCTAAACTACAAGGTAGGTTGTCTACTGCAAACAAGGATTGAGAGTGTTCAAATGGCATATGCGCTGCTGTGACCGTACAATATTACTTCTATTCTCCGTGGTAGGCCTTGCTGGTACTTCCGACGGTGCACTTCTCCTCGACGTGTTGTTCCCATGCGTTGAACAGAGACAGCAAAATATCGCCGTTGTCAGTGCTGTCACCACAGCAAACAGAAAGAAATCGACCCTGTACAACATCTCAACGCAAGCGATAGAAGCCGTATTTGCTGAAATGGATGTAAACCACGATCAGGTATTTTGTTTTTCTCTTTAGTCATGCACGTGCCAAGACTGGATTGTGCAAGAAATAATCTCGGTCATTTCGTATTCCAATATGATGTGGTGTTTGTGAGGCAGCGTGTGGAGTGGAATGAATACCTGCGATTCCTTCAAACTCGGTTAGCAACATTGGAGCCGATACCGCCGCCCACAGTGCCTCTAATCGCTGACACGAGCCAACACGATTGTTTGAAACCACCGCATGGTGCTTCCTGTGTTTCGAGATACGTCGAGGCACGGAAGAAAAAGAAAGAAGACACGTGCTTGTTAATAACCTCACCTGCATCGGCCGAGGCAAGCGTCGACGCCTCGCCGTCTGCTCTCCAATTGCTCGGACAAGTCAATCTTCAATCACAAGCTCGACCTGATTCCCGACCAATATGGACATCACCGACGAGAACAACATCAAAGGGCAAGTCGCGTGGAAAGGCACAGGAGTCCGAGGTCCCCCCGCACGAACTAGAAAGGCTGCAGGCACACGCACGCTCACTGGAAACCATGTTAGCGCTGGAGAAGCACAAGAACCAACGGCTTCAGGCCGAGCTTCAGGCCCAGCAACGTATCAACACGCAGCTGCAGCTGCAGCAGCAGCGGGACCGGCTCATGGCCCAGAGCCGAGCGGAATGGACGCGGACGATGCTGCACCAGCATGATCGGGCACGCCTGGAGCGGGAAGCCGCTCGCCAAAAGCGTCATGCAGCCTCCGTGGTGCTTCAGTCTCGTGTACGAACTCGCCTCGAGTGTAAGCGCTTTCTCGCAGTAAAATTGGTGCGCCATGCAGCGGCGACTCGCATTGCCTCCCTGATTCGCATGCGTCGTGCTCGCGCTCTCTACCAGGATTTACAGGCCATGGACGCGCTCCAACGACGACGCGAGCAAGCCGCACGCCTCCTGCAGAGAGCACTGCGACGACACGTTACCCATCAGCAGAGGCTCTTGTTTGCACAGGCCCGAGCTGTTTCGATCGTCGTCCTTCAGCAATACGTGCGTCGCTATTTAGCTAGTCGCGAGCTGCATCGCCGACGTCGTGCCACAATCCGTTTGCAGCGATTTATGATGCATTGCCTTGATTCGCTCCGCGTTTCGCGACGCGTCATTGCGTGGAATACACTGCGTCGATGGCTTGACGTCTGCACAGCACGCATGCGCCGCCATCGCATGTCTAGTAGCATACGTCAACTGCAGCAATGGTGGTGCGTCGTGTCTCGGGAACGTAATTTGCAGCTGATGCGGTGGGAGGCGGCGGTTTGTGTGCAGGCCATGTGGCGAGGCGCTCACGTTCGACATCGTAGCATTCAAACAATTATTGGAGCAAGCCGAGATAGGCACGTAGTTGACTGTAGTAAGGGTGATGGCTCAGGTGTGAACGACAACGCGGCTGATGTTTGCGCCTTGGGAATGGCTCCACCAGGTACCAAGACGTTTGGAGGATACACGATTGATCGCCCTACTGGCACGATTGCGCAGATTGGAGCCAGCAAACTGAACGTGGCCATTAATGGTGGTGCTAGAGCAATGCCGAGTGGTGGAAACTCTCCACGACAATGCACTGGAGATAGCGCGATTGCGCCGGAAGTATCGACATCTAACACTGATCACGGGACAGCAAGTGAAAGTGACAGAGAGTCGAGTCGCTTGAGTCTGAATAGTGATCGCTGTTCAGGAGCAGATGGGGCTGTATCTATCCAGAATGAGTTGTACACGCAAACCAACGAAGCTGCTGTAAACACCGTTTCGGACGAATCTCAATCGGAAAAAATCGATCCCGATGATAGAGTTATTGGTAAACACTCTGCAACCGACGTTGCCAATGGAATTATAGGAAACGATAGTGTCGTTCCTCGTAACGATTTCAACTGGGATGGCAACAGCGATGGTATCCCCGTCAGCTGTAAGGATTCGCTTGAGAACGTCGATGAACGATGGGCAAATAATTCAATCGCTCAATTGTGTGGTGGTGGCAATGGTGTCGCCAAATATCGCACTTTTGGCGCGGGGACTACAGAACTGCTGTCAACACCAAGCGAACAACTACCCGTAACATTGGCTTCAGATGGAGGTGAAGCCACGAATGAATCTAGCCAAAGGGGTGATACGGCATATCATATGGAAGATCCGACGTGCTCACTGTCATCTGAAACGCCAATCGAATCGACAACGAACGTGTTAGGATATAGCACGATTCATTGTGAGGAGGGCCAAGTCTTGGAGCTCATCGCTGATGAACAGGAAATAAGCACCTCCGCTGAGTCGACTGATATTTCAGCGTGTTTTCCACACAACGACATGACAAACCAGGGTACTGAGCACGCGAGATACTTAGTGGATGATTTTGACACCACCACTGATCTTCAACGTCCTGGTACCAATGCTGGGGCCGATATTGTGAAATTGGACTCTACAGAAGGTGGTCAGTCAGAAGATACCCACGTCCCAATCAATGATGCTGAAGGTGCATCAAGAAAAGGTAACGAGGAAGCGGATTTCGAGAATACGAATGAGGAATCAAGCAGATATACATATGCTATAGATCACGTCGACCCTCATGATGGTCCCGCGGTGATTCGTAGTGTTGTGGAAGGATTAGTGCATCGCGTGGAAGTTGCAGTCACAGACAGTGTTGCAAACAATGACTGTATACACCAAGTCCCAGCTCTGAAGACAGACTGTGAGATCACTGCCGCCAGTGACTCCCACCTAGCTGATAACGATGAAGAGACTCACAATTCTGAAATATGTGGATCCAGATCTGTGCACAAAAGTCTCTTGGTTCCTGCTCACCCACGTGACGATACTCGTGGATACGTAGAAAACGAAATCGATACCCTACACACAGGAGCCGACATGTGCAAGGCGCCTCACGAACAGAGGGTCCATGACCACGATAGTAGTCGCGATGACAACAAAGGAGAGCGTCCCGACAACTGCGGCGATGGAACATGTGGTACCATAATTGCCACAGATGGCGTGAAATCAGACGATATTCTACAGACTGTGGCTAAGATCGTCGCTCAGATTGCCGATGCTTCGATGTTGAACTCGTGACGACGTAAGGTTAACCAAAAATGTTATGGGTTTGTACTCGCCTTCACTTTTACACTACACATCCCTTGTTTGCAAGAATCACACAGAACGTACAAGACCTCTCGGCTGGTAAACAGTCTAATGGATGCCGACTGGATCGAACGTAGCCTGTCTGAATGGAACACAACGCACAGATTCACTGATAAATGCATTGGTTGCGGTAAACAAAGGGCAGGCGTCCACTATTCGCAGTTTAAAGCATGTACTTGAAGTATCTCTCATTCGATCAAAATCAGTGCGAGCTACTTGCCACCATCAGCGGGCGCTACAACCGATTCCTCTTCCTCCGTGTCGGATTTACGCTGAGCGTTCCACATGCGGCGATAGATGCCCCCCTTCTTCAGAAGCATGTCATGGTTGCCCTGTTCAGCCACAGCGCCATTGCGAAGGACAAGAATCTGCTCGGCATTTCGGATCTACAAATATTACCACAGCGAGCAAGGTTAGTTTGGCAGTCCGCAAAAGAGTTCCCGAGATGTTCACTTACCGTCGAAAGGCGATGCGCGATGACCATCATAGTGCGATTGGCTTGTAGCTTATGAAGTGCGGCTTGGATCTCACGCTCGGTCACAGTATCCAATGCTGACGTCGCCTCGTCCAGGATCACAAACGGTGGGTCCTTGAGTAGCGTACGGGCAATAGCGACACGCTGCTTCTCACCACCCGAGAGCTTGAGCCCGCGTTCACCCACCTTGGTGTTCCACTGCTCAGGAAGCGCCATGATAAAGTCGTACACCCGAGCTGCCTTGGCTGCAGCAACCACCTCGTCGAACGTGGCCTCCAGGTTTCCATACTTGATATTGTTAAAGATCGTATCATTAAAGAGAACCGTGTCTTGCGGGACAATACCGATCGCTTGGCGCAGCGAATGCTGAGTGACGTGACGAATGTCCTCGTGGTGCACCAAAATCTTACCAGACGTGCACTCATAGAAGCGGAAGAGTAAACGTGAGATCGTCGTCTTCCCCGCGCCAGTTTCACCTACAAGCGCCGTTGTCGTGCCCTTCGGAATCGTAAATGACAGGTTTTTCACACCGCTGTCGGCGGTTTGCGACGGGTAATGGAATGATACGTCCACAAATCGCACTTCAATGCCCGTCTCGTGATCGTATGCGCATATTGAGAGTGGTTTCGCGTCCGGTAAGTCCACAACATCTGGTTGCACCGACAGCAACTCGCTCAGTTTGCGCATATCCACGACCGCGTTGATCACCATGTTGTAAATGGAGCCCAGCCAGAACAGCGGCTGAAAGAGATTTGCCAGGTACACCGAGATAGCCACAAAATCACCAATGTCAATGCGACGCCCATCACCACTGGTGGCGTCATTCTCATTCGTCGCCACGTGCGGGATCGCCAGTCCAAGTACAAGGAAAAAAGTGGCCTGGATGATCACGGCCTGGGCGCCATTGAGAAGGCTGAGTGAGGCCTGCACGGAGATGGAAAAGCGTTGATACTTTTGCACCACGGCCGTGTACGCGTCCACTTCGTACCGCTCATTGGAAAAGTACTTGACTGTCTCGTAATTGATCAACGCGTCCGTGGCCTTGTCGTGGTACTCGTTATCGTGGCGTGTCGAGGCTTCACGGAATTTCTTACGCCACAGCGTAATCGTGATCGTGAGGTACGCGTACACGACTAGGCTCAGGAAGGCAACAAACGAGAGTGATGCCAACTGGAAATGAACGCCAAAGATGACCACGACCACCACCGACTCGGCCAGCGTTGGGAACAAGGACAGAAACACGTACGATACGACCGAATTGGCCGACTCCACACCACGGTCCATGGAGCGTAGCACATCACCAAGTTTCTTCTGCACATGCCAGTCGTACGACAGTGTATGCACGTGTTCATACGTCAGCGTGGCCAGCTCAATGTACGCGGTCTGTTTCACGCGTAAGTAAATCAGCGACTGCAACTCCTTGAAGATCTTGGACACGAGGGTGAGTCCACAAAAGAGTGCGATATTACCAATCGCTCGGCCCGTGCTACCCGCCATGAGCGCATTCGTGGCACGCGCCATAAACAATGGCGCCGCTAAGTTGGACACCTTGGAGATGGCCAAAAGCACGTACGTGGAGCTGGCACGAAGCTTGTTAGTCAGTCCATGCGGCCAAAAGTAGGGCTTGAGGATGTACACGAGCTTCACAAACGAGATGCCGTGCGGCGGTGGTCCGGGTGGCGCCGACGACGTTGCTGGCTCCGTACCAGGCGCCGAGACTGGCAGCTCGGTGGCCGGTGCAGGACTCGCTGGGGGCGCCAGTGTGGTCTGCAGGTAGTTGAGGTTGACCAGTTCCAGCACCGTGAAGATGAGAGGGAACGAGTTGGCGAGGTTGGCATCCACGAGACGGAACTGCTCTTCCTGGAGCTCCGTGAACGAGTCCAATTGGAAGGAATCCACGGCGAGCGCCACGAGGAACGCGAGGCAGAGCGCATAGCTGGCCCACTTGAGCATGTGCACGCTAGGGGATGCCGCTGTCACTGCGAATAGAGCGATCTTGAGCACAGTGGCGGCCACGGGAAGCCCCCAGTAGCGCCACTGCACGCTGTTCACGTCCACGAGCCACGCGCAGCGCACAAACTCGCTTGCGCCGAGGCTCAGGAGCGTGATCGCTAACAGCACGGCCAGGTCCACGATCAGGAGCACGATCAGGCTGAACTGCAGGCACAGGAGTTCGCGCGTGCCGCTCTTGGAGGCGCCGCGTGCGCCGTCGGTGCCGCCCATCTCGTGGTTGAGGTCATTGCGCCAACGCGAAAAGATGGCGCGCTTGGCGGACGGCGCCGCGCCATTGCTGGACGCGTCGCCACTGGTATTGGTAGTAGCATCCGCATTGGCGTTGATGGTGCTTGTACTTCCCGCCGATAGCAGCGGCGTGCGCTCGCCGTGCGTCGCTCCCTTCGTCATCTCGTCTTGTCGGACGTAACGTAAACGTAAGCCACGTCGTATTGGAGATTTGAGGCTGACGGTGACTCATCGTCAGCAGAGATCCTTAAGCTCAAGTGCTACTATTTTGAAGCCAACGTAAATTCGTATAAGTTAACCCAACGAGAAGGAATACTGACGGAACGGGTGCTGTCTTCCTTTTGGCGGACTTTGAAGTCACTGTAGCATAAAATGCAGGAACATTTCTATTGAGTGGCGGTCTACTTACATAGCCTCGATGTAGCTGATACTCTTGTCGAAAGCCACTAACTCAAAGAGTGGTGGTGCGAGAGTTGGTTTCATTGATCGAGGGGAGGTGTTGACCAGGACGCACGTGTTGCTGATTTGTCAGGGCCGTCCCTGAAAGAGACTGGTGGAGATTCCCGACGCTTCGAGTTGCAACAAGGGGCGGGTTCTTGAAGATTGGGTACTCACTTGGGAACCGTTGCTGCCACATTGGCAACGCATCGGTCGACATCGAGCGTTGCTGTGCAATTGGTGATGGCATACCGGTGGTGATACTGACTGCACTGCCCGCGGGTACACTCGATGCATAACGAGATCGTTCTTGCTGCTGCAGCATCGCTCGAACAAAGAGGACTCGATTTTCCGGTAGAGTGACGGCAAGCTTTGAAAATGTCATGCCCTTCTCATATAGTGCCGCACGACGACGAGGAGAAAAGTCTTCTGCGATGTAGTAAAGCAATAGAGCAGTGTCTTCGCCTTCAGTTCGCCAGTCAACCATCACCAATTCGTCAGCTGGTAGATCCCACTCGACTTCGTATTTTTGGGAACCCTTCACATCGACATACAATATGCGTTTGCGCGTAATGATGAGGCACTTCTGCTTTAAATCGAGGTGTCCAACATATCCATCAGATCGGTATCGACCGCCACGAATTTTACCGACCAGTTCTTCGCCTAAAGACTCCACATATGAGTAAACTTTCAGTTTGCGCGTTCGCATGTCGATAAATCGCGGTGGTCGCGATCGAATGAGCAACGCCTTCGTGTTTGGATCAATGGCATCGCGCAAGGTTGTTACCGTCGTTGCCGTGGCCAACGAAAATCCAAGAAGTGGTTTCAAAACCAACCCAAACACGCCTGCGAACAGCCCCGGGACAACTCCTCGAACCCCATCAATTTCCACAGCTCGGATTGGAGAAACCACTAGTCCGGAAATTCCTTGCGCAACTCCCTGGTAAATGTTACGTGTCGCTGGATAACCCGTATACTCATCCAACTTCAAACAAGCTTCTGACAGACCTAGCGACGTCGCCGTTACAATACGAGAATTGAAGTCCAAAAACGTATACACTGACGCGCGCATAAGCGAATAAGTCCCACGGCCTATCCCCAACGCGAACTCGGTCGGGCTCTGTGAAGAACAACATTCGCGGATCGTTAGTTCAGAACCCCACAGAGGAGAACGACAGTTTACTAAGACTCACCTTTGACATGCCGTGCACTGGTTCATTAATGAAATCTTGGAATCCCCCCTTCATATTTCGCCATGCAATCATCGGATTCCCGAGCACATCGACACTTCCCAGGATTACATATGCTTGTCTGAGTGCCTCGCTCTGGTAATGAGATGCTACTCGTACTGCCAAGACATCCGGTTGGATGAACGAATGGCTGATATGAATTGCATGGAGATGGAACGGCGCATTCGCGATTTTCGTCAAGCTTGTACCAATCGCATTGATGATCAACCGAAGCGGTCCGACAGTGGCGGCCGAGTTTTTTACGCTTTCATCGGCCAGCATATGCAGGCCGTCAACCATAGCCCCAGCACTTGCTCCAAACGAAAAGCTGACTGTCGCCTGCGCAAAAAAACAATAAGAGCACATCACGTATTGTCAGTGAAAACTGCAACAACAAACATATCCCAACAACAATGTGATCGTCTGTGTCCCGTCAACGTACCCGGATAGGATCAATGAGAAATTCTTCGAAGTACAACTTGGTATCTTCCGTTTTTGTCATGGTCTTTCCGTGCACCACGTTGGAGACAGCAAACGAAGATCGTAGCGTACCCCCACGATCCGATCTCCCATAGGATGAGCTTTTCTCAGTTTCACTTGAAGCTGCAACTGATGCCGTACCGTCTCCTCTAACAGCCTCCAGAATTTCAACTCCAACCTTAAGACTGGAATTATAATCATCCAGAAGTTGAGTGTTTGAGTCAACCTCAGAAGTGTACCAACTTCTACTCAGGCCTGTCGAAAGGTCACGCCCAGTGCCCTTTCCTTGGGAAAACACCGGTAGAAGCTGGTACAAAAGGGATCCGTCAACTCGGATGTGCAACGGGAGCACTTTGACGCTAAAGTGCCGTATAAAGTTAATTCCCTTGTAGCCATCATGCTTCACGAGGCATACATCAATAACCGGAATACTCACACTTTTCCCATCAACAATTCTGCTTCGCGTAGTTGAATTGGAAAATCGAAGTAGCACTGGGTACGGAGTCAGCTGCAATTGGTTGTCGATCTGGAAATCTCTCAAACGAAACCTCATTGCTACGATTTTCGGCTGTTTATCGCGAGCAAGACGATGCATTCCACCAATCCCCGCCGCTGCATTTGATGGATCACGTTCCTTACTAATGTATGCTTCCAGAGATAAGTCTGCGAAAGAAAGATACACCAGCTCCTTTGGGGTACTATCAACGACTGATATTCCGATGCCTTGAATGTTAAGAGCAAACTCAAGTGATGGCATACTCAAAAATCGCCCAGGAAAAGACTCGTCGGAATCGGATACTCCTTTCAAGTCACCTGAATTCGCATTGCCATTAGCATCAATTCCTCCTGCACCACGAAGCCGGGTGTCCGTAAAACGTAACACCCTGGTTGGGCCGTCTGCGATCAGCTCAATACCAAGAGTACCTCCCAATGCATCCGGAAAATGGCGAATCTTGTCCAATGCAAAGGCACCAATCCGAAGGGGGCGACTATTATCTCCAGCTGCAGATGGAAGCATGTCAACCACGATGATTCGTTCTTGCGTCGGCTCATCCCACGCGTAGTCTGAACTGTGATGTGGGAGTAAGATTTCACTTCGTTGCACTCGGTTTTGGTGCACTCGGAAAGTCTCCAATGAGTAATTTTCGATCCGATATGGGGGGGCACTTGAGTTTTCTTCACGTAGGTAGACACAAACACATGGAGTGTCTAATGTCAACACAACCCTGACCAGCTTTGTCGCTCTAGTCGACTCGTTTCTCATGCGGATGACAAATTCACCTGATTCATGCAATGGGACTGCACCACTCCATGACCACCCGTACTCCGCAACCCGACAACGAATCGTTTTTGACCGTGAAAGTTGCAAACTCCAATGAAAATCAACGTACCCTCCACTGCCGATACGCACAGCAGGATTCAAAGCTGATACCACTCCGCCAGACTGGTCATCTACATTAGGTGATCCCCGGGCGGATGAATGACACACTTCCACAGCTAAGTCCAAGGTGTTCACGATCATGAACCGTGGCGCCAACATGATCACCTTAGTGCGCGAATATCGCCCCTTGCCCGTAGAAATAGAGAATCCAACACTGTACACTCTATCAACAGAAAAATCGACAGCTTCTAGCTCCCCAGACGTCCCTGCCTGATCCAGTATAATTGATTCTGACCACTTGGTGTGCCCTTTATCCGCAGTAGCATTCCGTTGTCTCTCCGCGTCATTTACACGCAACCGAATAGATCCGCGCTCATTTCGCGGGCTTGAATGAGAGGCTTGTAGGACTTCCAATTGTCCAATTGTATGTGCATCATCCAAGGGCTTAGGTATTAAGTCCAATAGTCCTTTGATTGGTGGTGCGCTTGGAATAATTCCAGGATGCCGCCGCGTCCGATCATCATTTTTACGTGAAGAGACATCGCGCGTGGAACCATGGCTCTCATCTTTGGAAGGCGAATGTTCAGTACTTGCAAGGTGATGAATAATGTGAGAATGAACTCCATTCCGCCTGCTCCGAGTTTGCTCTTCCTTGACCAGCAGTTCATCGCGATCAAGATGTTTTTGGCCAGCCAGCAACCTGCAGAAGAAAATAAGGATATGTTAATAAAACGAACTACATACACACTAACTGGTTCGTTCTTAAATAGTACGTACATGGTAGGATAATCGTACGATGCTCTTTCGTCGTCGTACTCGTATTCCAGCTTCATACCCGTCAGATTGACGATCCAATATGGAACGAACAAGAATACTTCACGACACCTTCCTTCGATCACCTTCGTTTCTGCCGTAATGTACAAATTCGCATTGCTCGATAGATCCGCCATTCGAACACGACTGCGCTCTTCCATTTCCTCTACAACACGCAGCGGTTCACTCCATTCAAAACCTTTCATCCGGACGCGCAGCTCCAACGGTGTATCCCAGTCACATAAATGCCAAACTAACGAATCCGCGATTTCAATAGTTCCTCGTTCACGTAATCGTTGTTGGCAATCTTCCCAGCCCAAATTAACACTGGAACTTGAGCTCTCAATCCCGGCAATCGCAGGATTCCAACCACTCGGCGTTGCCAAGCTAAATTCAAGTGGTCCTGCAGTCAGGTTGTGGACAACTAGTGGCGCATAGAATGAAAGTTTGCGGTGATACAATACTCCCTTCACACTTGTCAAGCTCGCACTCATCATAAACGGGCGTACCGGACGATCCCCATACAAACGATGGAATTTGAGAATGCACTCCGTTGACCCTGGTTCAGCGCTGTCATCCGATTGGAGGCGGTTAGTCAACACAGCGCCTGTTCTGTCGAACAATGGCACGTGCACTCTCTTTTTAGCATATGCCTTAGGAAGCACTGCTGTTAGCGCATCAGCTGATTTCATTTCTGGTGGTCGCACCATGAGATATCCATCCGTCGACGAAACAATATTGACCGGCACTGGAACAGCTGACGCAGTTTTAACTATTGTTTTCCACGACGGAACCAAATACCCTCGAGATATATTTGTTGTGGTGGATGGGGATGACGCAGTTCTCCGAAGTGGGGGTACAAATTCAATCTCCAAATCCGACGCAGTCTTGTTTTCCAGCATCAGGGTTGAACGGACGACAAATACCTTACAGCCACGCTCAACCAAGACATCTATAACACACTCACACTTTCGAACTCGGTCGCCTGCTATAACATCTGCATCAGGATCGAGGAGCGCATACATTCTGGAATCCGGTTGATCAACAGGGATGGCAAATTCACTTTCCCACGATCTTGACGGCGCTTGATCATCCCCTTGGAATGAATCAGGCTCGTCAACAGCAATAAACAATTTCCTTTCCAAGGGTTGACGGCGACGATTACCAGTGGCAAGACCATCAGCCTCATCCCATTTGTCAGTAGCATTATCCACAAACGCGAGGGGTTCTTCTTTTCCAGGCACCAGTTCACTCATTTGACACGATGTGCCCCAGTAGCGAAGTTTGAGTCCTGTGTGGTTACGAATCCAATACGTGGAATATTCGGCCCTTTCCGGTGAATCGCCGCTGTCACGGGTCACCCATTCCCACGCGCGCATGGCTGCCATCGCGTTCACGACCAGAGCATCAGTAATGTTCCATTGTAGATTTTCCTGCGACGATATGATCAATTTCCACGGGGGAATATCGTAAAAATCTGACATGGAACCACTGCTTGAGACTTGAACGTGATCATGACTGCATTGCACCTTGAAGCTCCACGGTTCAACTAAAGGTTCAGAGGATACCAGTCGAAGGTTGTGATACCACGCTTCCACAGAACATGAACACGACACCTCCGTTTTAACACCTGTCGTGACAGATGCTTCAAGGATTGTTTGGCCCACATGAAAACCTATAACAGGAGAATCCTCTCCTACCAAATTGTTGATCAATCGGAACTGGACTTCATCCAAAATGAGCTTCGCTTGCAGAAGAACGAGTTGTTCATCTTCATTAGGCATTGTGTCCTGTAATTCGTGATCCACTTCGCTACCAAGCGCCATCAGCTCCAAATACGGGTCCTCATGTGCGGTTACGAAGGATAGAGGGGCTCGCACAACGTTTTCCAATCCCACGAATGTAGAAATAGCCATTGTGATCTTCGAAAGTACTGGAATCTCTCTGTAGGATAAGTGCAAGCATACCGGGTCGACTTTTACACACGGTTTAACATACGACCACTTCATCCACGAACTTGGCACGCTCTTGGTATAGTCACGATCTGTACCCCACACAGAATCCATTGGTAGATCGCTACTCGTTTGCACATGCATATCGTCCAGTTTTGATTCTCCTTGCGCATCATCTAGCCTTGAGCACACATCGACAGACAATTCGAGGCCAACGTTAAATGGATCGACAATGGACCAGGACGGAGAGTGTCCATAATTGGGATCTCGAACGTGGGAGTTTGAATCGAAAGGAGTATCCACTCGAACTTGGATATTGCCTACAGTCGCAGCTGCCATGACAGTCTGAAAAGCTGGATTATCACAAGCGTCGGCTATCGGTGAACGGTGAAATGTAGCGCTCACTGCATTCGAGAAACACAACCCCATTGCGTCTTTTCTCCTGTCCGATGACAACATCCACAGCTCAAAGCGCGATAATTCCGCATGGATAACCCAGTAAATTCGGACAGAAGACGATGTTTCGGTCTTCAAATTCTCGGAACTGGAGCTTGCCCGAATCTGCGTGGTATCTGCAGTCATTGCTATCCGCTTATCCTGAGCAGTATCAACGGCAAACGAGCCATCGTGCACAGACTCGGTGACACTATTCTTCCGTGTGCGAGAAGTGCTTGCGTAGGTTTGCAACAATTCTCGAGTTCCCCCCATCCCGTTTTCACTGCCAACAGTCGATGGATGGTCTCGAGTAGTTATTCGAGGATCTTGCTGGGAGATTTTCTTGGCGAAGCCAACCGCAGCGCCCACCGCATAATGTTCGATTCGAAGAAGAGAACGCGGAACAACGCAGAATCGAGCTGACGAAATCGCAACGCTGCACGTAAGCTGCAATTCACAAATTGTGCTCGGTACGTCGACAGGTGATGGTACTCGCGAAAGAGAAGCCGTCAATTTTACCTGAGGGGGCAAAATTGTTTCGTTACTCTGAACACTGTTTATGTCGTTAGTATTGCGATTATACACTCCATCGTCTCGAGTCAATAATTCATCGAAATGTTCCTACGCATCACAACCCATGTTAGGCCCCACCAGAAAGATACAATAACGGAAACTAACGAGTACGCACCGAGCTGTCCGCAATCCTATCGCGAATTTCGATCTTGTCCATCGTCAGTGCCCCCGAGAAATCATGCTTCCCATTTTGATGGCTGATTGTCCCTGGCTTGGCGGTTACTTCCAACATGATACCTTTAATTGAAGCTTCTGCTACAACCACACTTGCTGTGGATGGGACTGCCGAAGACGGTACGAAATATTCAGATTTTGATGAAAATGAGTGAGGAATGCGGCGTCGCCGTGGTGATACTGGAGTATTTGCCGGCATATTCGAATCACGGTCCTGTGTGGTTTCACTATAATCGGTAGAGTTTCGTAACCACACTTCGAAATCAGCAGTCGATTCAGAAATCAAATTGAAACGGACACATTCAACAGAAATTCGCAGCTCGCCGTTAACGTCGATCCCTTGAGGAAAGATGCATTCGTCGTCTGACACGCCAGAATTCGCACGTGCACTATAACCCCCAACCACTCTAGATTGTGCACTTTCGCTGTTGGCGCGCAATGAGCGCGTCGCCCCTGCAGATATTTGGAGGATGGGCTGGATAACATCGTTCCATAGGTCGACACCCAAACAGAGATGCTGTTCTCCGATATTGATTTCCACCGGAGACACAATCACTGAAATGGACACGTCGCTTGTTTTCGTTTGACTGGACGAAAGTTGCAAAGATTGGTCATCCAAGTCGATTTCATTGTCAACAGTTCGAGTTTCCATATCGAATACAAGCGTCAGTGTTGTTTTCTCCAGTATTGTTGCACGATCACGAAGCGTACACAATTGTGCATCAGCAATGCTAAGTTTTATCTGGTTGTGCTTGTTGTCATTTGCTCGAGAGTCGATTGCATTCCGCTGAACACTAATGAGACCCAGGTCAATCAACAAGCCGTCCTCAGAAGTGGAATCCCCACTCCCACACGGAACTATAACCGTCGGATGCACCAGCTCTAGCGTGGCATCTAACCATGGCATCAGTGATACAACAGAATCGAGGCTTTCCAGCTGATTCGCGGGTAAACACTCCGGAGTCCTATGTTCATCACATTGGTCAAGTTGCATTGGAGTGGTATTCGACCGTGCTGACGACTCATCACCGGTCGCATTGTCCACTGCATCAAAAAATGGCGAATAGATTCCTGGTTCCTGGTTGGATTTCAGAGGCACAGATGGCGACAAAAAACCACCAGAGGGAGGTACAGATACCGAGCTATCGTCGAGAGAAAATGACTCTGACCGTTTGCGACGTGGCTGTACTGGGTCAACACGTTCTTTCATGGGTGCAGCAAGATGCCCTAGCAATGCACCGTGAATGATATAATTCACGACGGATTCAATAAAAGTGGTCTGGATAAAGAGTTGGGCTGGTTGGGCCCGTATCAACACAGTTGACCGATCACTCGACGAGGTATCACCTGACTGATCACCTGACTGATCCGAATTATTTCTCAAATCACATTTCTTGATTGTCGAGTCAAAAGAAATCAAGTTTAAGTTCTCTTTACCGGTGGACGTAAAAGAATGTTGCAGGCCAAATATCGAGACAAATCGACTTCTCGAATCTGTTTGCTGGTGTTGGCTGATCGCGTCATGCTTCGATCCCAAGTCGAAGAGCCTTAGGTCACGAATTGATCCACAAACAGTTATGTTGACATCATCGACTGAGCTCACTTGCACTCGTCCCTCTACAACAGCCAAGGAAGCCACCGTTTCACCGCGATCACAAAAGCATATTGACAAAGAATGAACTGACACACCGATGCTCATGCTTATCGTTGTGGAATCTTGATGGCCTTTGAGACCGCTGGGTGCTGCTGAAATATTTTGGTCAAGATATTCCTTTCGAGCTTGCTCAAGGTCGGCCATAACAGAATCCGTTAGCAATACTGGTAACGAATACTCTTGCGCGATCGATGGATTCAATTCCAGTGGTGGAGGAAGCGCGTCCGAAAATTCATCGTCAAATTCATCTAGCTTCTGATTTGCCGCGCTCGTGTTCATCTTTGACGCTGTCTCCTCCAGCAATTCGAGCATTGAGCAAATATACGACTGATCAAAAACAACGTGCACGGCGCCGCAGCGTACGTCGAGATCCCGAGATGTTTCTTCACCTGTTCTGCGATCGTTGGAAGAGGCGTACACAAACTCGAGTAAATTTCGCTGCTGACGATTTCCACTCGGTTGAATCGATATGACTCGTTCTCTTTGTCGACCCACACGGCGCCGGGCGCCAACAGCTCCACCGTATTGAAACTGACGAGGAGGAGAAAGAATGTCATAAGGTGGTTCAATGGATGGACAAGAAAATAGCAAATACTCCGAAGTTCGGCCACCTGTTTCGGTGTAGTCCTCCACTTCCAAGGATCGAACACACAAATCCAGTTGTGTAGACAAAGTCTTCTTTGCAACTCGAACACGGAAACCTTCCAACTTGATCAGAAGAGTCCCATTGTCAGGTGTATCATCTTCAAATATGCTGGGCGTGTATTGAAAAGAAGCGGACTGTGTGACTGAACTTGACTGCGGCTTCTTCAGCTGAATTGCGATTGTGGGGATCGTGAATGTACACACAAAGATACGCCGATCCACGAGAACTGATGTTGGGCGTGCAGGTCCTTTCCTTGGTCGACTCCTGGTACCACTAATAGCGCTAATATCAGCATGTGGTATCGCATGCTTGCCCATGTATTGAGGTACACTAGGGAACGAATCTTCAGCCGTATCGACGTTTTCGATTGAGTCCGACAACGTTTGCTCCATGCTGCCGCTCGTAATACTAAACCAAGTATCATCACTTTCCGCATCAGACATGTCGTCTAAGTCGTCCTTTGTCAATACATCGCGGCTGTCATTTTGTGGTGTTCCAATATCCTCTTCAATTAGCTTCTGCAATGCGGAAGTACTAAGAAAACTCCGACGCCGCTCGGGAAGAAATAGGCCGTCATTGTCTAGAAATTCAGCGCCAAGGCGCCCCCCGTCTTCGGAAGATTCAATGTTTGTTCTCGTTTCTGCCGTCGCATCGCCGTTGAATCGCGCCACCAAATTCATCAGCTGGAAATATTTGTCTAGAGATACATTAAACGTCAAAGCTGGTAAGTCAGCGTGCACATAGAATCGCGTCAGTGTCGCATCGAGCGGTAACACTGACGTTCTCACGGTCACATTGATATTGAAGTGCTCAATCAGCTCCCATTCTTGCTCTTGAGCTGAAAGTGTGAAATGAGCGGATGTAGACGGGATACCGTTCTGCGTGACGGACGATGAAGGCTTGATAGTTCCATACGGAACCAGTAAGACGTGAACGTTAGTTACCGAAATGGTAAACTTGTCGTAGAATTCTTCTTTCCACCGGATTGCTCCTTCACCTTTCTCGGCTTCATCATATAATTGCTTTACGAAACCCATGCTCGAACCCAAATTCGGTGAGCTTAAGGGATTGACAAAGCCTATCGACGATGACGAACCACGGCCACTGAACGAAGTTGAAGAGGCAGACAATACAGCAGAATCATCGTCCAGCTTGCTTAGACGATCTGTCCTGATGTTGATATGCCCTAAATCCACAACCATTCGAGCACAGTCGTAGTCGGTGTCACTCTCGGGGATGATGATAACAGGCGCTTGGATACGTAAATCCACTGAGAGAGCGACTCGATTTGCCATTACATACTTCAGTTTTGCTTCTGTCCGAGCTTTCAGGTTCATGATATCATTGAATGATGCGACCTCTAATTCAGCCCATAAACCCAGCACTTGTGGAGTATTCAGGTAGGACGCCAGACGACCCCAGCAGCGAGCTGTTGGTGAAAACACGATCTCAAGCGGTTCCATGTGTACGTACAACACTGCATCAGCTGCCCCATCAATAGGATTGGTCTCGTAGCTCATCAAAAAGATAGGGCCGGCCATCCGATTTGGCCCAATAATTCCCCCTTCGTCATCGTGGCCAGCCATCGCCCGGTGCTTCCGAGTTAGCAGTCGTGAAAACGCCATACTATCCGCACTTTCATCAAACGCTTCAATGGATTGTAAAGACACATCTACTTTTGTCGAATCACCTCTCGTAATCGCAGCAACCTGGAGGTGTGAAAATGTACCCAACAAAAAGTCGGTCGGATTATATCGTTCACCATAACTTGCATCGTCTCGCATTAGTTTTTTGTTTGTTTCTCGGTCGCTCGATAGTGTTATCGAACCTTTCGCTAACGAAATTGTGATTCGCGAGACGAGATCGGCGTCGAGCCCACCACTTTCATCGTCCAGGTCAGTGAGACGATTTTGTGCTTCAATGTCAACGCCGCGATGACCATGTGATCTCTTCTTTGCCCGTTTTGCAGGTTCATACTCGACAATTTTAAATAGTTCTCTCAGCTCAACTTCAGGAAAGCCTCGCTTTGGAGAACTATTCGCGTCAGCCAAGGACGGAGCTGCACCTACTTGAGAGGTCCAGCCAAACATCCATTTCCCCCATGATCGATAACGCATCTCTATCGGTACACTTGACTCAGTAGTTTCAGTGTCCACCGAGTCTGAATCTGAAAAAGCTGGCATCGGTAGATGCGGCTTATCCTCCTCTGCCTTGGCGATCATAGCCTTGCCTTGTTCGCGCAATTCTTTATCTGCCAAGTATCGGAAAAAGCAGATATCCTCAATACTTCTCTTTCGCTCGATAATCTCCAACTCCTCAGCAGTAGTGAGCTCTTTTCCAGCGCTGTATCGTCGTCTCAATCGACCCTTGGGAAGAGAGGAGATAACGCTTTGTTTTTCGCTCTCCTCGTTCATTGTGTCGTAGGTGCTCTGGTCCACATTGTCTTCAAGTTCTCCTTCGCCATCACTGTCTGAAAGGTCATAAGACCTATTCGGGCCCAGTTCAATTTGAAGCATTTGTTTTTGCCACAATTGTACATACTTCTTCCGATCATCTCGGCGCTCCTTGAGATATCGCCACGACCATTGCATTTTCTTCCCTCGGATGTTTTCGCGCGTTGCTTTGATTGCGTAGATCCACCATTCTTTCGCGGAAGACTCAAGAATCGACTTCCGTGGTCGAAAGCGTCGATGTTGCTGGTACTTCTTGTGATGCTCTGGGATCTGAAAAGCTGCTGCTAGGTATAGTAGATCACAGTACTGCGAGTCTTCGAACCGGAAGGCTATCTCAGTGATGCTCACATCGACCTCAAACTTCGGAATACTTGTGTCAAATGGATCGCGATTGACAATCAGACGTGCACTTGCGTCGACTGGCTTGAGCATAAAATGATGCCTTTGATGCGATGGGTACAATTGGTAGCGCCGATCATCAAATCGTTTGGGAATCGAATGATTGAAAGCATGGCAAAATTCTTCTAGCAAGCATTTTTCCAAATCCAACGCCTGATTCACCAATATGTCGCAATGTGGATCGAGATACACACTCAAATGGTTCAGCTCAATCATCTTGTAGATGCGAGGCTCCAGGTTCTTCGCGTTATCCACAAACGACGGCTGCCAGCTCGAGTTGGTCGACTAGAAAGCATATCCAACGTATACGTTACGTAAGCGGGGAGCAACCATACCACATAATTGATAATGAGAAATAACTTGGAGTACCTGTGCATGCACGGATTCGACCGTTACTCCACCGGAAAATGGATGATCTCCAGATGTGCGATCTTCCAACCGCAGATGAACTCGTCGGATATGAAGCTAGAGAATCCACGTGACATACAATGACATAGAGCAAGAAGACAACGTTACTCGCGTCCGGGCAATGAACCCGGTACACATTAGAAAGCTAGATGCTAGACATACCTCGATGTTGTCAATAATACGATTGACAAGGCGTGAGGCAAACCCATCCTCGCCTGTCTTTTGGGCATTGTCCTTTGCATGCTCCGCATCTTGTTTCTCCTTCGCCTCTTGGTACAATTGCTCAAGCAGGCGCTTCTTAATGGTGAACTCGTCCATCTCCATGAGCACGGCCTCAATATCCTCCTCCGTTCGCACAAGCAGGTAGACATCGTCGATCGTGAGCACGACCGACTCGGATTGCAGCCGATTCCAGGGGATCTTGAGCTCGACTGAGCCAATCACGCCGCGCACAAACTGCACCGCCGGGTGTGCGACGGCCTCGGGCTTCATCTCCAGATCCCGGAGCACCACGTAACCCGACCAGACCTGGACATTGATCTTGTCCGAGCTGAAGCACTTCGGGTCAATGTAGCTGCCCAACACATTCGTGAGCACGCCCGTGACCAGAGTCTCGAACATCTTGCTCTGCTGCCAATCTCTGCGTTTTTGTTGGCCTCCTCTTCTGGTCACGCCATTCGCGAATCCCAGAGTGATTGTCGATCAACACAATGTGGGCCACACCAATTCAGAGTGCTGGAAGCTAAGGTTTATTCAGGCCAAAGGTTTTTTCTCTGTCATGGGGAAGCTAGAATGATGGTCGTATTATATAGTGGGCATTGCGAACTCCCCCCACGGCCGATTCGGCCCCTTTTGAGTCGCGGCGTTCGGCAGCGTTGAGGCAGTAGTGGCGCCTGCGATTACGCTTAACGGTAGGCTTATCCGTCCGCAGCAGGGTGGGCGGAGGGAAGAGAACAGAGCGAGCACGGGAATGGACTCTGTGGAGAGTGCACTGCGGTACCTGCAGCGCTCGTTTGCCAGCGTCGCGAACGAGGAGGAGAAATGGCAGGAAGAACGGCAGCAGCTGCAGGCGCGCGTGCGTGAGCTGGAGAGTCAGCGAGAGGTCCAGGAGGCGGCGTACCAGGACGCCATGATCCGGATCAAGATGCTGGAGTTTGCGCTGCGCCAGGTGGGCAATGCCATGGACATGGACACTGCAGGCACGCATGCGGGTATGGAGAGAGGAGGCAACCTTCGACTCACTCATTTTGATCATTTGTCGGTGGGTGAATCTGGTGGTGATGGGTACGCAGGAGCGGGGGCGGTATTTGGTGTCGCCTGCACCCGTGAGCAGTGCGCTCCACAGCGCCACCAACGGTGCCAGTGCTGGCTTCCGGAAGGGTGAACGCGCGGACATCTCTCGGCCTGCCGTCAGCGCAACCGTGTCTCGCACCGTGGAGCGTGCCGTGCTCTCGCAGCCATCCGCAGCCGAGTCACCGCAGCCAAGTCCGAAGCCACAGGCTCAGATTTACCGCACGGATAGCGCCAAGAACGTTCATACCACGAAGGCTCTAGAAATTTCGCGACCGCGTATGGGTTCGAGGGCTGCAGCAGCGCACGAGGCTGCGCTGGCTTCGAGTGAGTGCGATCATGACCCCCCTCCCCTCCCCCCTCCCCCAATTCCCAACGCTCGGTGGGATCTGTTTATTGTGTGCTAACTTCACGAATGTAACCCGTCACCCAAGAAACCCCATCGTCTGCAGAATCCGCGAAAAGTACTATGCCTCAGCCGATTGCCCTAGCACCCAAGACCGCGTTCCGTCCGCTAAAGCAGAAAGTAAAGCTATCGGGGCACATGGTGAGCTGGAACACGATGTCTCGTGGCTGCTGGTCACTCGGCGTACAAATTTCACTTCGTGATCTGACTTTCGTATTTGTTGTTTCACAGGATGGTGTTCGTGCCCTCGCTTTCCATCCGACGGAACCCCTCATTGTATCAGGGAGTGAGGACTGCACAGTCCGAGTTTGGAACTTGAGCAGCATCATCAATGGTCCACCGTCGCAGAGGTCAGATGGCGAACCAGAATGCGTCAAAAGATGTCATATCGTTGTGGATTCAATTACTAACGATACATGTGGTTTAACGTGTCAGAATGACCGAGTTGGACTCCATCTTGACTCTGCGAACCCATGCACAGAGTGTGCTTGCCACTACTATGATCACGGCGGAAAACTACCCATCCAATGTGTCTGGTCGCGCAGGTGCTATCGCCACAGCAGGCCGTGATGGTTCGCTTTCCCTGTTTTCACTGCCAAGTGTAGATCATGACAAGGGCGAGCCGTATACAATGGAGGAGTACAACGCACTGAAGGCGCACACCGTGAAGCGGGCCCACGAAGATGCGATTTGGGACCTCCATGCCCATCCTTTGACAAATGTGCTCTTCTCGGCCGGGGCCGACGGTATCGTTCGCACGTGGGGTTTGTCTGCAGGTGCGCCATGTTTGATCTCGTGATGGAATTGTTCAAAACTACGCAATAGATCGCTGATTAACAAAGCTACGTGTTGTGCTCGGTAGAATTGACTTTGAAAAGCGAAATGAGATGTACAAGCAAGCTTCACCCGCACGCCACAGGTAAATGCCCGATCTCTTTGAGCCGTCAGCCTACTGCAGTTTCACTCAATGGTACACATTTCACCGTCTTGTTGATCAGGTCACAGCAATCGTGGCACACTGATCCCGACATCTGTCCATACGCTTCACAGCGATACGAAAACATGCGTTGTCGGTTACACTAACGGTTGCGTCGCGCAATTCGATTTCCACGGGGAGAAGCTGCTTCAGTTGGCCAAGCCTTCGGATTATGATGGATTGGGCCGCGACGCCCAAGTGAATCGTGTTGTTTCGCATCCAACAATGCCAATCGCTATCAGTGGTCACCAAGACCGCAAAATCCGCATGTTTGACATGCGCTCCGGTATGTTGTTGATACTACTTATTTGTCACAGTACTATGATTTAATTCTTGATGAATGTGCATCATTATCTACTCTATCTAGGTGAATGTGTGGCAACTATGATGGCGCACCAGGATGCTGTATCTTCGCTATCGATCGACGCGTCGGGGCTGTACCTCGCGTCCGGAGGTAGGTGGCGTGATCGTGTAAGTCGAAAAACAGACAGGAAAATATCTCACGAGCCGTGTCGTTGTGCTGCTTGGATGGCAGGTCACGACGGTTCCTTGCGTATTTGGTCCGTGGCGGAGCGTCAGTGCGTGTTCGAGCAATTGGTACGTTCACATTACGTCCCTCCATTGATGCATGCCTGGTCCAGCAGCTCATCGCATTACTGTTCAATAACGTTATCATGTAGGCTCATCGCCCCAAGTGGTCTGAAGCTGTCCATGCTGTTGAGTATCATCCCACTCGCAACTTTATCGCTACGAGCGGGGCAGACGGATTAATCAAAATCTTCCAATGAAGGATCCTTCATTCCCACTGTGTTGGCGTAATTGCGGCTCGCAAGTCGGTAGCGTAGATATGTGTCAAGCGAAATGTGAACATACAGGAAAGTATAATCCTCCACAGTTTAGAATCAAACATTCGCGAGAGGATCTCTCAGCGAAATGCTAATCTGTTTATTAGATGGCAAAGAGCTGTCGCACTATGAAAGCAACAATCGCTTAGATCACGCCAATGCGGTTGGCCACGTCAAGCGCATCGTAATCCGCGGTCAGACGCACGTACGCCTTCTTCTGGCCATCGGGTCTATGAGAACAAACAGCAAACAAAGAGCAGACGAGTTATCAGTAACCAGCTCATGAAACCAAAGCAATCATTGTCGAGCGGAGGCTGAACGGGGTAGAGCAAATTATCATCATCGCCATCACAAAATGCACTATTCCAGCGAGCTTAATGTCCAGCCAAGCTTTGAAAAACCGCTTCCGCCCCGACCGGGACACGGCGCTTTGAACGCTGGACACTCGACTGGGGTCAAAATATCGTCCCAAAAGGGTGTACCTGATCAACGTGTTGACCTTGGCGGCCTTGATGTCGTACAGCTGCTTGATCGCGTCCTTGATCTGACGCTTGTTGGCGAGAATGTCCACCAGGAAGACGAGCGTGTTGTTGTCCTCAATCTTCTTCATGGCCGACTCGGTCGTCAACGGCGACTTGATAATGCGGTACTTGTCAAGCTTGTTGCGCGACGGCATGGCCTTGCGAGCATACTTGGGCGCGCGCGCCAGCTCAAGCGTCTTCGGCTTGTAGAAGTGCACCTTGGTGCGGACCTTCACGGCCTTGCCGTGCGAGCCCTTGAGCACCTTGCGCGACGTCTTGGCGGCATTCTTGCCAGCGGCAGTCTTAGGAGAAACCTTTGCCATCGTTCCTTTTTTTCTTCTGTGCGGATGAAAAATGGGGCTCCCATATTGCGCCGACCACACGCACGGCCCTCACTCACGTTCGCTGGCGCGCCGGCGCAGCGTGCTCGCCAATGGTTGGTGTTGGTTGAGATGTTGGGATTTAGCCAATCACCTCCGAATAGATTTCAGCCAATCCCGAACGGACCCAGGAACTGCCCATCATGTTTGTAACTGCTATTTTGGCAAGGTTCACTGATGGGATGAAGCGTGCACGTCCTTGGCAGCGCCCTGCGATCCCTTCCGCTGGCATCACCATACCACAGACCACACGCGCTGTCGCAGCCGCATCAACCAGTATGGACCGCGTGACACGGCATGCTCTGATCTCATTCGGGATGCAGCTCAATGAGTCGGTGTTTCTCGTCCAATGCAACTGCTCTGCCACCAATGGGACGAAGACCCTTGCTTACCCGCCCTAACGTGAAATTCCACACAAAGCACCGGCCGAGAGTCACCCAAACAAAGTATCGTGGTATAAGTTAACCCCTCACTTAACCTCATATTTACCGTGACACGACAGGCGACCGAAGAGTGTTCCGATTTTCCGATCAATCGCGACGCAGAAGTTCATTCCTCAACTGACGGCATGAAGATGCAGTCGACCACGCTCCTACTGGCGCTGCTCGTCGGCCTCTCCACGCTCGTGTCCTCCGCAACGGCCGCTCCTCGCCGTGTGAAGCGCATCCTCCACTTCTCGGACGTGCATCTCAACCTCTCGACCAGCCTCGACCCGGATGAATCCGACGCGATTCCGTTCGCGTACGGCGCCGATGCCCCCATCGGCTTGCTCAAGTCGGCACTCGAGTACGCCCAGGAGGTGATCCCGGACCCAACGTTCCTGTTGTACACGGGTGACCACGTGGCGCATGGAGATTTCACGGACCAGTACGTGGCGCATGCCGTTGAGCAGAATGTCGACACCATCGAGAAATACTACCCGCCCGCCAGCGACATGCTTGAAACCACGGCGATCATCGGCAACGCCGACGGAAGTACGTCACACCATTGCATTGCATGCCCCAGCGCGTGTCTTGACGACTCGGTGGCTAATATCCCCCTTTGCTGCTGGTCCTTCCACGCCCATCATGACTCGTTCGTTGCTTGTGTGATGTACATGTAGATCCTGATTATCACATGGAAGTGACCAACCCGAAGAACGAAACCAACCCGTCCATTGAACTCATCTCGGGCGTGTGGAACCACTCGCTATCCCCGACCAACTTGGCCTCATTCAATCGCCGCGGGTACCTCAAGTTCGCGCTGGACGAACGTCTTGTCGTGCTGACACTCAACACCGTGCCATACTCGGTACGTCCTCCAAGATGGGAGCACTAATTCGCCCCTGTAATACGCTGCGTACTAATGCATGTGCCTCATCACTCCTGCAGCCGAGCCATGTTCCAGATACGTCTTCGCAGAAAGACCCGTTCGGTCAATTCGCATGGCTCAACGCGACCCTGCAGGAGCTGCGAGAGGCATCACAGTACGCGTACATCGCCGGCCATGTGGCTCCACTCGTAGACTCGTACGGTGGGAACCCGCAATGGCACGTGCACTACCTGGCCACGTATCAGACGATCGTGGCCAGCTACGCCGACGTGATCAAGGCACAGTTCTTTGGCCACGTCCACAGCATCGAGTTCCGCATCCCCGTTGCCACGCCCGAGGCTGACATGACCCATGCGGCCGGTGATGTGGCGGCGCGCGTTCCCGTCTACGTTGCCGGCTCCATATCCCCGTTGTTCGGCAATAACCCGTCGTTCATGATCTGGGAATTTGACGCGGACACGTACGAGGTCGTGGACTACACCGTGTATGGCACCAACATCTCCGATAGTGACCAGAAACTTCAATGGCGGCCCCTAATTCAGGCCAGTGAGGCATACGCGCTCACAGATCTGTCCACGGCATCGCTGCAGACGCTGTATGAACGCATGGAGACCGACCCAGCGCTTTTGGAGGAGTACTACTGGAACATGAAGGCACGGTCCTTCCGTCTGCCGCCGTGTGATACGTCCGTCTGCCGAGCGCATACGCTGTGCACACTGAAATGGTGGGCCACGAAGGGCGAGTTCCTTGCTTGCGTGGACAGCTCCACGTCCACGTACAATTTGCTGACGCTGGCACAGGCCAGCCCCGCAACGGGGGAGGCCACGGACGATCGCCTTGACTCATCCCAGGTCTATATGGTCATTGGCGTAACAGTGGTGGCCACCGCCATTGTCGTGGCGCTCGTGCTGATTGCGATGACCTTCCTGCGGCGCAACGGCATCATCAAATCCATGCCCGAGGCGATGACCCCATTGCGCGGGATGTCACCACCACGCGCCACTGGCCCATAAACACATGCCCAAAGCAAGCAATCCAAGAGCGAGCAACACTGAAGCCGTGACAACATCAAGTCGCCATAGCTTCAGCTTCTCGCTGCTCCGCACTCTGTTTATCATGGACATCTCAATCATCAAATACCATCGCCATCACCATCACCATCACCCTTTTCCATTCGCGTTTGTGTTGTATTTCTTCCCTTGTTCGGATTGCTGGTGGTGCGTGCTCCTCCATCTGAAGGGGTACCTAGGTCGTTTGGTATAGAAACCGTTTGCAGCTGTCTCAGTAACGATACACTCGCTTTACATGAGCTTGAGGTGGCCCGTGATGACGTTAATCGCCTCCACAGGGGCAGGACCAATACTGATCACGGTCTTGGACTCGGGTGCGATCTGCGTTCGTCCGGCATCGATCTGCATCATCCAAACAGCAAGCACCACAACCATGTTGGCTCATTCGTTAGCATTGAACAGAGGTTGCACTTCTGGCGTCCTCAACAGGAGCAACAGTTCCAGTCCTACGCACCACGACGTAATGAATCAATCCGTTCGCGGCCGCCGTGTCAGCAAGGCTCATCATCTCCTCTTCCGAGTCGATTTTAAGGCACACCTTGGCCTGGCCCAGCATCTCCCACGCCTTCACGGCGTTGGGTGTGCGCCTGAGTGCGCGCTTATACGCGCCCAGTGTGGCATGGCAGCACTGTGCCGCAATCTTGCCTGTTCATCAGTAACCATCACATGCGATTGTAATCCATTGAGACTTGTCCCTTCCCCATCCAGCACCAAGAATCGGGGGGGGGGGGGGGGG
>JAADWT010000540.1:0-18527 GCA_023336285.1 Pythium grandisporangium
GGTTGGCCACCTGTCCCCAGTTCTTGCGGCCCTCGGCCACCAGCTCCTTGAGCAGCTCATCCTCATCAGGGCGCCAGTGGCCCTTGACCAAGCCCGGTGCCAGCACCTTGGTCCAGCGCTGCAGACACTGCGTGTGGTTGCGGCCCGGCACTTCCTCGGCGATGGACTTCCAGTTGCGCTCGCCGTGCTTGGCCACAGCGGCGCGCAGGCGCTCATCCTCTTCCGTGGACCAGCGCTTGGGGACGGCTTTGTCCTTGGCCTTCATCAGCTTGTGCATGGAGCCCTGCGAGATCGCGATCTTGCCCGTCTCTGTCACCACGCAGTGCACATCGTGGTGCTTCTGCCGGGGCACGCCCTTGATCTCCGTGTACACACGCTTGGTGCCCGTGGTGACCGCGACCCCCGCCGGTGCCGAGGGCGTCGGCTCGCTGGAGGGATGGACGCAAGGAGCGATTGCGTTAGTGATGGCTATGGCTGTGGATACAGCTATGACTGTGGCCATACAGCTACGTACTTGTCCACGGCGTCGTCATCATCACCGTCGTCGGGGTCCTCGTCCTCGTCGGCGTCGGCGTCGGCGTCGGCGTCGTCCGCATCCTCCTTCTGGTACCCGCTGCTGGTCGGTTCCTGCTTGACGCTGACGGCGCCGTTCACCCCTGCGGATGTGGATGTGGATGCCGCTGTAGTTGTGGCTGTGGTCGTGGCTGTGGCTGTGGCTGTGGATGTGGCCTGCGCGGCGCTCTGGCCCTCGGTGAAGAGCAGCTTGCCAAAGTCCGAGATGGACGCGCGGCCGTCACCCTCCATGGGGAACGAGTCGACCAGCTCGCTCATGAGCGTCGAGATGGACTCGCGACTCACGCCCATACTCGTCATCGTGTGTAGTGGTTACAGATAGAGAGATAGATGCAGGGGTAGATGGCGATGATGATGGCGATGGCGATGGCGATGGCGATGGCGATGCCGCGTTGCCCCGGTGATGCTGACGCTCCGACTGGCGCTCCTCACGAAAATTATAAATCCTCGCAGGTCGTTGGTCATACGAGTTGGGAGTTTGTATGTGAAGAAGCCCCCTCTTCCTTCTTCCTTCTTTGGTGTAGCCGAGTCGTGTTGAGGCGGGGGGTAGGGGTTGAAGAACCTCTATACTCCACATTCCGAAGTATACGAACACGTTAATAGGATAATACACTGAACAGACGCTGTTGAAAGCTTCTAAAAAGAAGGAGATATACAGGAAGGTAAAAGTAGTATATAGGAGTGCGAAGTGGGAACTTGGTCTGGACTTTTTCCACCACTTTGACGTGAGGGCCCAAACAAGAGTTTGCCTGCAATTTCGGGGGACGAAAGAACCCACGGGTTAATACCCGCTGGCCCACATTTTGATTGAACCCACCCACCCACTCGCTCCACCCCTTTTCTTTCCATTTTACCTCCAGAGTGTGTGTCTGCAAGTCGAATCCGAAATCGCTTTCTGTAATTTCGAATCTTGCCGAAGGAGCTCCTCCTCCATAACTTCTCCAGGCGACGTCCCCCCACAGGTCACACTGCTAGCGCACGAAGCGGCGCGAGGCACTACCCTCCTCCCACCTCCTCCTTCCTTCGTTCCTCCTCCGCCCCTCCTCCCTGCTACGATCGCGACCCCTCCGCTCCGCCTCATTCATAAGTACAGCAGCCACGAGCCCCAGAGATCAGCGCACCACCTCCCACAGCGAGATCACTCACGACGACAACCATGGCGTCCACGTATGCGTCGCGCAACGCCAAGAGCAAGGGCACGGCCAACAAGAACAAGAAGTTTGAGCTCACGGAGGAGCAGAAGCAGGAGATCCGTGAGGCCTTTGACCTCTTCGATACGGATGGATCGGGCACGATCGACGCCAAGGAGCTCAAAGTGGCCATGCGGGCGCTGGGCTTTGAGCCCAAGAAGGAAGAGATCAAGAAGATGATCTCCGATATTGACAAGGATGGCTCAGGTACGATCGATTTCACCGAATTCCTCGAGATGATGACCTCCAAGATGAGCGAGAAGGACTCGCGGGAGGAAATTCTCAAGGCCTTCCGTCTCTTTGACGACGATGAGACGGGCAAGATCTCGTTCCGGAACCTCAAGCGCGTGGCCAAGGAGCTGGGTGAGAACATGACGGACGAGGAATTGCAAGAAATGATCGACGAGGCCGACCGCGATGGCGACGGCGAGATCAACGAGGAGGAGTTCCTGCGCATTATGAAGAAGACGAGTCTGTATTAGAGAGGAGGAATGGATAGGAGGAGGGGAAGAAAGAGGAGGACTGCATGGCATGAACCACACACACACACACGTATCAATCATCACAGCAAAAACACGAGCACAACACGAGAGACACACTCATCCAGACTCGAGGAAGCGCTGCGGGATGATTATATATGTATCCTTTGATCATTCGGGGATGGCTCCACCGTCGCCGTCGGGTGATTGATTGATCTCGGTCTTCTTCTCTCTATATATGTATTTGTCTGGTGATTGGCAAGCTACCAAAGCTCAGCTCAACGCGCTTCCTTGCCTGGCTACCTTACTCCTCATCCGAGGAAAACGAAAAGTCCTCCACCACATCCGCGGCATCCACGGCCGCGACCGACTTCTTAAACTCGTGCAGCGACATGTTCTTCACCTTGTCGGCCGTGGCGTCGTCGACCGTGGTGGCGCCGCCCTGCTTCTTGCCGCGTTTCCGCTCCTTCCTCTTCCTCTGCTTCTTGTTCAACGTCTTCCCCCCCTCCTCCTCCTCCTCATTGTCGCTTTCCTTTTTGGCCTCCGCCATCAGCTCGTCCCCATCCTGTTCATCGGCATCCGAATCCGAGTTGTACGCCGCCGCGGCTGCCGCCGCCGCCGCCATCTGCGCGTCACTGGGCGCGGGCATCTCCATCTTTTGCTGCAGCGCCTTGGCTTCGTGGCTCATGAGCTTGGCCACAGCGGCCTCGCGCTCCGTGCGCAGGAACGCGTCCATCTGCGCCAGGTCCTTGGGCGCGAAGTCCAGCCCATTGCGCTGCGCACGGATCCAATCAGCACGCTTCTTCAGGCTCTCCATGAGCCCACGCGCCGATGCATTCCAGCGCGCCACGCGGCATGTGGACGAGAACTTGGTCAGCGCCAACAGCAACGGCACTGTGAACTCGGGAAAGCCAATGTGGAACTTGTACACGTCGCACTCGCGATGCAAGAGCTCAAAGAGGCGTGCAATCACCTGGTCATGCACACGCTTATGGTCCAAGTGCGACTTGGCGAGTTTGACCGCAAGGTCCAGATCCACGTCCCCACGCTTGCCGCCACCACCCGTGGACGAGGACGAGGAAGACGACGACGGCTTGCCCTTGCCCCCGCTGTGCTTGCCCTGGTACGACGAGCTAAAAGGCTGCATAGTCAAGACCTCGAGTAGCGCCGGACTCGTGGGGATGAACGCGTGCGTGGCAAACGCGAGCTGCTGCAGTAGCTTGATGCACTGGAAGCGCATGGGCGTGAAGCGCAGCGTGGACGAGAGCCGCACGACCGCGAACAGGAGCTGGCAGAGCGGGTACACGAGTGCGTGCAGCTGGGTCTCGCCAGGGTATGCGCAGATCACGGCCGTCCAGACGCGCAACTGGTTGAAAAACTGCCAGTTCAAGACGGCCTGGAAGCTGTCCGGACCGGGGGACGTGATGGTCTTGCGGATCGTGATCGCCAGCTCACGGATGTAGACAAACGCGTGCTGGTACGAGCTGGCAAGGTCCAGTCCGTAGAGCTCCACGACGCAGTTGCCCAGCAGCACGTGATGCGGCAGCGTGGCCTCGTTCGTGAACTTGGTGTTCCGCGTGTACGCAATGTAGAGCCCCTTGAGCGCTGTCTCCAGGAATGGGAAGGGCATGAGCAGTGCCAGCTCACGGATGCGCACAAACGAGAGCATGCACACGTTATGGTTAAGCGATTTGGCCCAGAGCTTGAGCAGTGTGCGCAATAGGCGGCTCGCCGTCTTGACGCAGGGCACCACGAAGGGCAGGTAGTGCGAGAGCTCGCGCAGGACAAACGACTGAATGTCCTGGCCCGTGGTCTGTGCCAAGACGTAGCACACGCAGCTGAAGAAGCGCTTGATCACGAGCGAGTGCTTCTTCCACTTGCGCTCATCAATCTTGATGCGCGTGGTGATCGAATCGTTGGTGTTGGCGTCGTTGGCGTTGGCGTTGGTGCTGGCGTCGGTGGCGTTGGTCTGGCTGCCCACGAGCGTCGTGAACGTGACGTGCATCTTGCGGAAGACGTTGAGCATCAAGTGGTTGTACACGGCACTGCTCTGGATGTCGTACATGATCTCACCGTGGCGGCTCACGTCGGCGGCGTCGCTAGAGCGGCAGGCGTCGCTAAATATCTTGACCAGCTGGCGCACGCCGTTTACGGACTGCTTCTCAAAACAAGCCTTCTCCACCTTGATCAGGTGCTCCATGGTCAGCGTCATTCGGCCCACCGACTCGCCGGCATCGCCATCGCCCGTGGGAAGGCCAGCCTCGTTAGCGGCATCATCATCATCGTCACCATCTTCCTCGCCGGCGTCACCCTTGGCGGCGGCCTCTTCCTCCTCGTCGTCGTCGTCATCTTCATCGTCCAGCGACGGGAATGACGTCATATAGCGCGGGTCCAATGCATCCTCATCCTCTTCCTCGCTGCTGCTGCCGCCATCGTCGCCGTCGTTGCGGTGGGCGCGTTTCGCTGGCTGGTTCTCGCTGTCCGACTCAGCGTCCGAGTCCAGCAGCGCGCCGTTAAGGAAGTCGTCCACGTCCATGTCGTTCATCATGTCCGACTCCTCCTTCTTTCCACCCCCCACGGGCGTCGCCACGGGTGCGCTCTTGTTCTTGCCACCGTCATCCTCGTACTTGGACTTGCGCTTGTCCTTGAGCGCCTGGAACTTGCGCTTTTGGTTGCGCTGCTTGATCTTCGCCGATAGGTGGCCCTTGGCGATGAACTTGGCTGCCTTCTTCTTCTGTGCGCCCATAGTGCTTCTGCTGCTACTAGTGGTGGTGGTGGTGGTGGGGCAGGTGCGTAGAGGGAGCTGGCTGCAGTGATCACGAGGCTAACGCGGCAGGGCCAATGCGCTTGATGGGCGATGGTGTATGGCGTTTGCTTGGTGGGCAACACCGCTTCAATGGCTGTTGGGAACGCTGGTCAGGAGCGGACCACACCGTGCCACACCAACTCCTTGTGTGTCCAAATTCAGTGGTGAAGATGTCGACAATTAGTAACAAGAGGTTGATCAGTTGCGACGGGGAACGACGGACGACGGCTCAAACGAAATTCGGCTTCAAATCAAATTAACCACTGTTACACTTTACTTAATTGGGTAGTGCAGCATTTGGGTTAGATATCAGAATCAAGGAAAGTCGTGGGAAGACAGAAAGAAGGCGCATGCGCGGAGAGAGCCCGTGGTGCTGGTGGGGGCGCCAACGTCTTATCGACGTGCATCCAATACTGTAGTCCATACTGGTATACGTATAACCTCATCCCATTCTGCGTGCCACAAGAAACGATTGGAAATTTATGTCATTATCCTCCGCGACTTGGAAAAGATAACCGTCCAAACAGAAAAAGATACCAAATTATGAACCCAAAGGACTCCTGCCATCTATGATACTTAGGATCGAGTAAAAACCAGAAATGCGCACATAGGGACGCGGGTGTGCTTTCACGCGAGCAGCCGAGAGCCCAACAAGGCGAACGTTCTTCTGGGGATATTGACGGCTTACGTCCCCAAGTCAACATAATTGGTAACATATGTGCTTGAACTTTGCCAGAAGTAATGCATGGCACCTTTGCAGCAAAGAAGGAAAGCTGTCACAGCATGACATAATGCCAGTGGTCAAGCCATGTCAGACAGCCAAACGGATGGTGGCTGTTCAAAACGATTGTCACCTCGTCAGGAGTTGAGAAGTACGGTACATTCATGACCGAACGTTCTGGACTCTTGGTTCGAATTCGCGCTGTCACTTCAGACAGCACCATTTCTCGAACGCGACCTCCGTGGATTATTTTAGCAATTTACAACACATTATGGTACGATTTACCTGCAACTTCCGCAAGGGGGGTCCCTTGGGGAGGGTGCTGGTCCCTTGAAGGGACTCGATAATCCCACGACTTGCTGAGCATCAAGAATGATTGAGCACTGTTGCACGGTCAAGCGCGGTGTTTTCGGCAGCTCCCTCCCACTCTCACATACCAGGAGAGTCGTCGCCGCCTGGTCATCCTTCTCAGCTACTCGCTGTGTATCGATTCGAATGCCGCATTCCTTGGGGATCTTGGCTGCAAAGAGAATCACCGACTCATGTTTCTTGAATGATTTGCCGTCGCGCCCGTTAACCAGCCAATCCACACGCGTTAATCCATGGATCTAGTCTATTCTAGCCAATCATCACGTGCTGAGCCGTCAGCGTTGCCGCATTCTGTTTCCACTTTGCTTTTTTCCTCCCCAGAAGCGTCTCAGTCTCTCTCCTATACAGTACACCTCTTCACTGTTCGTTGACTTGCGCATTGTATACTCAACACCCGTTAACACCCACCAACCGCCAGCTTTCCCTGGGCGGCTTGTCTTCGCAGGCACCCACGCGCAAACCCGGCGAGCAGCTCCCTGTCCGGACTCCGGACGGCGTCCGACAGCAACCGAGCAGGTCCACGATCATCTCATCCGATGCCACATTGAGAAAAGCGCATTACCAATTACGCGTCGGCGGGAATTCATTCCACACCATCTTCATCTCTGCCTCTACGCACCCGTTCTCTCCAGCGCCATCACCATGGGCGCGGCACTCGCCAAGAGCTGCGCGCCTGTGCTCGGCGATTGCTTTGAAGCGCGGCCACGCGCGAGCCCTCGCATGCCCATGCGTCGAGCGGGGCTGCCGCACTACGCGAGTATGCCCAACATGAGCAATCCGACGCCGGCGCTGCGCTCCTCCATGAGCATGTACCACCGCAGCCCACATGCGCAGCAGCACTACTACTACCAGACGCAGCAGCAGCAGTTGCTGGCGCAGCGCCACCCGTACTACTACCAGCAGTTCGCGACGACGACGCCCTCTCACTCGAACTCGTCGACGCCCATGACCACGCCGACGGCCACGCCTCGCGGTCAGCGGCACCGGCACCACCACGGCCACCATACCAGCAGCCGACAGCGCCGCAGCCAGAGCCACTCGCACCGCCGCAAGCGCCGCGACAGCCGCACGAGCACGTGCAGCTCGTCCAGCGGCTCGGACAGCGAGGCCGTGGTCACGCCCATGAAGCTGCACCCCGCCCAGCAGCAGCAACAGAAGCAGAAGCGGCACGCGCGCCATAGTCTGCAGTCTTCGTCCACACTGTCTACCTCGGCGTCCACCACGGCGTCGGTCCAGCAGTTCGCGCCCTCACCCTCGGATTTCGACACGCTGTCCGAGGCCGACTCGTTCTTTGGTACGCCCTACCAGCAGCAGCAACAGCAGATGGTGATGATGACCCCCACAGAGCGAGGTCCGTGCTCGCGCCGCGGCTCCTCAGGCGCCGGCCACCACCTGCAGAGTCTGCTGAGTATGATGTCGACGCCCCCCACCTCGGCCAGCGACCTCATCGCGCCGGTAAGATTACGATTTTTTTCGGTGATTTTTGTGGCCCCTTATTCCTAAATGTTGTGTGAGCACCGCTAACACGACACGGATGTATCTGTTGACTTGATGTGTGTGTGTGTGTTTTTTTTTTGGCTGGCAGCTCTACACACTGGAAGAACAGATTGGCAAGGGCACGACGTCCAAGTGCTACCAGTGTCGGCGGCAATCCGACGGCCGTGTGTTTGCCTGCAAGGTGGTGAACAAGCTCGAGCTTGGTGGTGATCTGCACCGCCGTGAAGAAGTGACGCGCCAATTGCGGCGCGAAATGGACGTGCTGCGTCGGTTAGACCACCCGAATATTGCCAAGCTGGAGGATTCCTTTGAGAACGAGTCGTTCCTCGTGCTGGTGATGGAGCTTTTGGGAGGAGGCGAGCTCTTTGATACGATCGTGGACCATGGGCACTTGCAGGAACACGAAGCCATGGAGGTGGCTCGTGACGTGCTGTCGGCCGTGCAGTACATGCACGCGCTGGGCATTGTGCATCGCGACATCAAGCCAGAGAACCTGCTTCTTGTGTCCTCGTCCGGTTCAGGCTCGGGGTTGGCATCACTGCAGGTCAAGCTCATTGATTTTGGGTTTGCCAAAACGTTGGAGAATTCAGCCAGCACCATGTCCTCGTTCCTGGGTACGGCTGGGTACATTGCACCAGAGATTCTGCTGCACCAGCATTACACCGAGACCGTGGATATGTGGGCCGTCGGTGTACTGCTCTACCTCATGCTCTGTGGCCGAGTACGTTCTCGCTGTTGTTGTTCTTGCTGATACTATTGATGGTGTGTTTTTCATTCCTAACTTTTGAATCTGTGATTTCTAATTTTGACATGAATGAACATACAGCTTCCGTTCACAACGGCGATGCAGATCCAGCCGCAGCAACGCGTAACGGCAGTCTATCGGCTCACGTTCCCGGACAAGTACTGGCACGGTGTGAGCGAGGAGGCCAAGGATCTCGTGCGCCAGATCCTTGTGCTCAACCCACGACAACGGCTAACGGCAGAGGTGCGTTTGATTTGTTTTAATTTTTTAGTTGGATGTTGTGGTTTGAGTTTGACTCAACGCGATTACTCACATCCGTTGCACGTGAATGCGTGGATGATAAACAGGAGGCGTTGGCCCACCCGTGGCTGCAAGACGTCAATGGATATACTCCGCGTCTGAGCCTGATTGCCTGATTGCGAAAAGTGAAGCTGTCTTCAATTTTAAGTATGGCGACGGAAAACCAGAAATATTTTTATTGTGCGTCCTTGGAGATCACTACCAAACCAACCCTAATGATTTCAATACACCAAGTTGTGAAACGAAAACCAGGTGCAATCCGTGGTGTCGTTGCCTGTGTCACATATTATCCTTTAACGTGCGTTGCCATCATCTCACAATAACCTTGAAACGTGCGCGCATGCATTGCAACGGTCGATGATGGAAAGAAAGAGGAGCCATGAATTTTCAGGGAAAGAGGAAGCGCGGAGAAAATAAGCAACTGCTGGTCTTGGCTCATAGACTATCATCGAGCAATTCACCATGTAAGGCAGCTGTGAAGTGTGCCTGGCAGATTTGATGCGTGTACCGAAGATGATGCCGATGGTGATGTCGAGGCGTAGGGCGAGCCTGCAGCTCACCCGTGACCCGAGCGGATATGAATAGCAATCATCGAGAGCTTAACAGGTGTTCATTTTTATTCAAACGTATATAGAATCCCGACGGGGGAGTACAAATTCATTAGCTGTTTGGTCGACAGGGCATGGTTAACTCTAATCATCAACGTATTCCTCGGCGCGCTGCGTTGCACGTGGGATGACTCAGACAACGAACAGATTTACGATATGCATGTTCCACTCGAGAGCAGATACCTGGGCTGCTAGTGTCGGCAAGAAAAGATCATGGAGAACATAGAGTTCACACATTTTCAGGCGGAACAGCCGCGCCTTCAATGGCGAAGGTTGGCTGCGCTGTCGCGCGCCGATGCAGCAACGTAGGCTTCAGGCGCTGCCTTTCCTTATGAAATACGGGGAGAATGGAGGATGTGGACGAAGCACAAACCCCGGTGGTCAAACATTTGTAATCTTCTTACCAGATTGCATCAATGCTCGCTGAACTTTCTCGTGCTGATACTGTGTTCTACGGCTGCACAGGCTTCACTCCTCGATTCACCAGGTAAAGATGAGCCTTATTAGGTTCTTCCGTTTGAACAGCACGCGCGCCACCCCAGCGGTGAATGGAAGTGAGGGAGAGAGTGAGCTCACTCACGATGACGACTTGTGCAACATGTGGCGACGGCCATGGCTAAAGAGGATCCAAAGGCCACCATCACACTCCTACTGAAGACAATTGATGAGACGAAGAAAGAACTCGATGAGAAGAAGTCCGAACTCGAGGCAAAGGATCAAGTTATCGAGGAGCAGCGTCTCGAAATTCTGCGTCACGTCGGCCTGGAGTGTGAGTTTTGTCACACCAAATTCCCGACGAAGCGCCATGCGACATTGCACAAGTATGACTGTGCCAACAACTCCAACAAGCGCAAGAGGCCGTAATTTTCTTGTGTTTGCGGTCACCGCGAGTTGCCATCGAAGCATCGTGAAAAGCGCAAAGCGATGGTAAATCCGAATATGCGATTGAGAACTTGATCCTCGCTTTCTAAGAACTCTGTTAAATATTAATACACATCTCGATGAGTTATTCAACTCCCAACTTCCCCAACGCAACTCCCTCGTTCGTCAGTACAACGCGACCCTGGTCCGTGCGGCGTGGATCTGAGTGTTCGTGCAACTGTTTGGTAATTTCCGGATAGACGATCGATCTAACCATCTCGATGGCAATGGCCTGCCATTCACTGAGGACAGGCAAAATTGTGGCGAGTTGCAGTGTGGATAGCGGCATCTGCTTGGACGTCGCAGCGACGGTACCTGCTCTCCCGCTTCTTTTACGTCCCCACAGCCACCACGGACTGAGTAAGTGTTATATAGCTTACGTGCGAGCAACATGGTTATGGCTATGCATCACTAACAAAATTTGGAGTCTTGGTCTCCTGATTATGGGAAAACACAGCGAGTCAACTCGCTAAGCTTTAGCAGTGGATCACGCTTCCTCGCGTCAGGCGGAGGCGATGGCCACGTTCAGGTCTAGGATCTCACGACACAGGAAGTTTCACGGACATACAACATCAGCGCCAGTGCAGTCACTTCAGTGGCGTTCAGCGGATATAAAGATGGCTACATCGTCACTGGGAGTGTGTCGTACGTTGCGTTCATGACCCATATGTCTGCTTGTCCTGGTAGGACTTGGAAGCAATGCTCCACCGACTGACTGACATGTGTGCCTTCCGAAAGATCCAACTATCCTTTGTTTTTTTGTTGGCTATAGTGGAGCGATCTCAGTCTGCGACGTGCAATCCGCCGAGACAGTTGGGTTCTTGTCCGTGGATCCGAAGCAATTTCCTGTGTCGGGGATGACGAACTTGTTGTCCTCGCCACATCCATATGCCCGACAGATTCTTGGGTCCACATACAGTGACGGTTCAATCCTCGTGTGGGATATACTGACTGGACAGCTGACCACGGAATTCGCTCAGCAACATGACGCTGCGGCCACCTGTCTCGCGATCTCCCCCGTTAGTAAGGTGTTACCGGCATCGGGTGCCCATGATGGCCGTGTGCTATTCTTCGACGCCCTTCAACTCAAGTACGTATGTCTTGATGAGGATGATGATGAGGTGTATTGAGTACTAGACTTAGACTACTAAAAACCCTTCGATTCGGACGCGCACGCCCTCATCGGTTGCAACAAGTACGTATGTCCAAGTAGAAGTCACACTTGTATGATCCGTGAGCTGGTGTGGTAGTAGTTCAAGAGTGTATTCCTATTGTTCCGACCTGGGCATGGTCTGCTTTTGATGGATAGGGAGCTTCGATCGATTGATTTTGAGCATCGCGTCTCGGCGCTAGCACCCTGTACAGATGGTAAAACGCTGGCGGTTGGTACAGCCAATGGCGAGGTCGCCATTTTTGATTTACGTGGCAAGATCACTCCACTGTTTACCACGACTGTGCACGACTCGGCGCCCGTAAATGCGCTACATTTTGCAAGCCCCTCGACCGCTAGCTCTGCTGGGGAGGTAGCCCCGTACGGACAACCGGTCATTTCTACCCAGCGCACGACGAGCCCACCATCACCCCATCTCGAAACGCAACTATCCACGACATTGCCACTAACAAGATACAATCAGGTGGCATGAAGGGATCGCCGCAAAAGTCTGTGTCCCATGCAGCGCTGTCACAGTCATTGCCGTCCTGTCAATTTGAAATTGACCAAGATATCAATTCAAATCCTTTATCCAAAGAGTAGTATATAGCTCCCACGATTGACGGTACAGGTTTTGGTGAAGACCGAGTAAGTCGAGTGTATCCGAATGATCGAAGACATTTGGAGCCATCTCTGTTGTCTCTTTTGGCAGATTCTCCACCTCGTAGCCCCCCGCAGTCAACATTCCCGTTGCACTCACTAAATCCTGGCGTAACATGTGGTGCATCACCGAGTTCGGTAAGCTCCACTGGCGATAGATTGTTCATCTTTGAGTCACGTAAACGTTTGTTGCTTCCCCATCTATTAAACAATTTGGTATCAATGCAATATTACTGGTTTTGAATATGCAGGACATTTCAATGCGCCGTGGAGGCAGAGAAATTGAATGCACATATCGTTGTGATGGAATGGCGCGTTATCGGCAGACGTTGCTTACAAGTTGGCTAGTTGAAGGATCAAGTTGTGCACCTGCAGAGAGCGAAGGCGATGCTGCGATCTCGAATGAATGTGACGAAGATGGTGATGTTGAAAATGGAACAAGTTCATGCATGTTGCTGTATGAAGCAAATGGGAATGAAGAGGTCGGCGTAGAGGTAAGCAGTGTGTTGTGTGTGCCGTACATGTAAATGAAATGAAATGAAAAATGGAATGGTATGTTATGAGCATTCTTGACATTGCTGTTGAATTGTGATCATTCTTGATGTTGCTCTTTACTTATCTACCAAGCCAAATGCGATGTTTTGGCCGTGTGATGTTGGGCGATTGTTCATGTGCATGAATCCGAGTAATGTGCAATTTCGAGATGAGCTTGAAGATGTTGGCCAATGTTTGTGCAGTGATGCTTGCACTCGTGAGAGTTGTGTAAATGCATCTGCCGGCATGTACTGTGATTCTGGTAACTGCGGTGTCCGCTTTGCGTGCGGTAATCGCTTGGACGAACTTGGTTATTTGCACTTGGTTTCAACTGGGACCGGTATTGGTGTGGCAACAAGGGTTACGTTACGTCCTAACATTATTGTTGGGGAGTATTGCGGTATTCTGCGGAGCAAGTGTACGTTTACGCAGGAGATGCGTAAAGCTGGGTTTGGGTTTCAATTTGCGGAGACAAGTGTTGGTGGAGATACGGTGTATATCGATGCGAGTCAATTTGGTAGAATTTGCCGGCTTGTGAATCATTCGTGCATTCCCAATTGTCGATCTCCTGCTTCCACAATCTCCGCCGTGCTGTTCAAACCTTGGCATCACCACACGCGAGCTCACGATGCGCATCCACGATGGAAAGCCCATTAATGCTACGGCCTCCTTACGCTCATATCGCTCGTTTGCTGGAGCGAAACGCAACACAAAATCGTGTTGTGTGTGCATCGTTCTTACGTCCTTGCTGTTCTTTTTTTAGACAAGCATGATGGTGCTCATTTTACTGGTCTTGCGCACCGCACCAACTCGTGAAAGTGCTTTTTTTATTGGCCCCGACAAGTTTTTCCTTGACGATATCTTTTTAATAGCCCCCTGAATCCTCTACGTAACCTGCATGTATTTATGCATAGCACTATTAATAATAATAACCAGGTTTTACACTATACCGTACACTTGCCTAGGCGGTCCGGTAGGCTTCGACGAAGACCCGCCTGCAACGGCGGTTTCGGGTGACGCCGCGGCAGCGACGCACTGGATCACACACCGATCACCGGGCTCAGAACTGCATTTGGGCTACCCAACAAATGTTGGCAGATTCACACCGACCATACCAAGCCAAATGACGACCTGTGCAGTTGCATGGGTTCCATGTGGCCTATGTTTGACTGTGTTTGCTTGTGCATAATTATGGGGCTTTTCAGGCCGTTCTACGAGTTTGTAATTGGACCCGTATTTGACTTTATGTTTGAGAAATCCACAAAATTTGTCAAGTGTTCATGAAGGACCACACTCTCTCGACTAAGTTAACGAGTTGGTCAAGTTATTACTGCGAACTCCTTGCGACACCTATCGCATGTTTTCAATGGCGGCGCGGAAATTGCCACGGCGGACGGCACTCAAGGCCTCGGCGACTACGTTGCCCCACGGCGGAACGATCGTGATGGCCGTTACCACTACTACTGGCACACACGCACTGCCTCCTGCACCTGACGCCCAGCGAGGAAGCCCTTCGCCACTCGCATTCTCCACCGCGAGCGGCGGTGATGCCGCACGGCGCCACCAGACGCATCTGCAGGACGGGACGGATGAATGCGAGCAATCGCGACCCGTATCAAAGCATCCAGGACAGGAGCAGCAGCGCATGTCCTTACGTGGAGGGCCTTGCTCTCTGGACGAGCTTCAGCTGCATGTGGTGGCGCGCACGCCGCACTTCCTCGTGCTCAACAAGCACGCGGACCATCGACTGGATGGCGCGTTTGACGCCACGATCGAGAAGGCGGTGCGTTCCCCTGCAACATAGTAGATGGGAGAGGGGCTTCTCAATAGCCACAGCCACGTGTGAATGGGTGGCACGTGGCGGATGACTGATGAACGAATTGGTTTTGATGGGCATCAGCTGCACCGTGATTTTCCAGACGTAACTAAGTTTCGCTGGATCCACCAGCTCGACTTTGGTACGAGTCCGTTTAGTCTCTTGGTGGTATACCCTGTGCTGGGGACAACTGGATGTGTGTGGATGATGGTGTGTATGGTCTAACGTGTGGGCACTTGTGGACGTCCGCGTCTAATAGCAACGTCGGGTGTTATGTGCATCGGGCTCGAGAAGACGTAAGTCCACCCCACTCCTCCTTGGTGTAGCAACACCGTCGTGACCATCCGTGCCAAGATGAACAACCCGCTGACGCTCTAACTCACTGTATCGATGCATGTATCCGCTGCACAGCGCCACGGCCGTGGCCTGCCGCCTCTTCCGAGAAAAGCATGTGCAGAAGGAATACCTCGCCCTGGTCTACGGCCACCTGCCCCGGGATCCACAGGCCCGGGAGGCTGTGGACGGTGTGGCCGGCCACAACGTCTGCGCGCTGTCCAAGACACAGATTCTGATTCAGGACACGGACGCGCTGGAGCGCATGCGCACGCAGCTTAAGGGCGGCCCCACGCAGCGTGCTCGTCGCGATTACCCGCGTGGGGTCCGCCAGGCGCCGGCCTTTTGGCAGCAGGAACGAAGCGCGTTGCTGCGGACGCGAAGCAAGCAGCTACAAGTGGAGGAAGAGCAGGAGGGAGAGGAGAAGAAGATGAAGGAGGGGGTACGTCCCCTCCACCCACTGACGGCGGAGCAGCAGGCTATCCTGCAGGCGGAAGGATGGAAGCTGCTACCGTCGGCGCTACAGGAGCGGTACACGGCGCAGAGTCTGGCCGATCAGAAGAGGTACCGCCGCGAGTTCACGGCGTTCTTGGTGGAGGAGAAGGAGCGCCTGAGGCAGCAGCGCCGGTATGACACGGGCGCACAGCCCAATGAACCGGTTGGGTACGTCTTTGAGGAACGCATCGCTGAGCCCGACCGCGACACGTTCCGCATGCGTATTGGCGACCCAACGGCCCCACCCGAGGACCTGTCACGCGTGGGCCGACCGTCCGCGACGCTGGCGTTTGTGGTGGGCCACGGCTCTTTCCAGGGCGAGCCCGTGACCAAGGTGCTGCTGCGGCCACTGACCGGCCGGCGCCACCAGCTGCGCCTGCACCTTGCACACCACGGTTTCCCCATTGTGGGGGACGCCACCTATGCGCCTGATGGACGGCACGAGACAGCGCCGCGCATGATGCTCCACGCGTGGCGGCTGTGGCTTATGGCGACGCCCGCGGAGCAAGAGCGGTTGGGTGACTTGCGGTTCACGACTGAGGACCCGTTTGAGGAGATTGTGGCCAGTGAGCGCGAGCTTACGACCATGACGTAGGAAGAGGATAGAGATCGAGGTGGAGTGAGGCCCACGTCAGAACAAGCGAGAGTGGAGTAAAGCATAAGACACGTAGAGAAACTAAGGGAAAGAGATAAAGAGATAGAGAGATGGCAAGATGGCGAGATGGCGAGATTGCTGGAAGCGTGGGGGAGGGGGTGTACACTGTCCCGGCGAGAGTGATAGCGAAGGTTACACACCAGCTTCATCGAGCTGCTGGAGCACGTTGGTGACATCCACTGTGGACGGATGTTCATCACCCTACATACCATCGTCCAGAACACAATACAGTCACAGAGCCACACAGTCACACATCCATACAGCCACACAGCCACATAGACATATATTCCCCATAAGTGAGTCGCAGGAACAAGCCCACGTGAAGCTGTTGCAAAGGGGTTCGGGCGTGATACCCACCAGGTTGAGCGCGTAAATGTCCTTGGCCTGGCGCATGAGCGCCATGGCCTGCGCGTGGTCGCCCAGATAGAGCGCCAGCAGGCCCTGTGTGTACGTGGCCTCGCCCGTGGCCACGTGCGTGGCCCCAAGTGCGTCCGTACGGGTCACGATGATGGCCTGCAGCATGACTGTGGCCTCCTGGATGCGCAGGCGCTGGTGCTCGAGCATCCAGGCCGCCGTGGCCTCGGGCGGATTGGTCAGGAAGCGGTACCAGATGTCCACTACCTTGTCAAACATGCCCAACGCACTGTCGCCGTCGCGCTGCTGCTGTTGTTGGTGTTGTTGCGGTTGCTTTTGCATGCGGTTAAAAATCTGGCCGAGGCAAAAGTAGAGCTCGGACGTGTACAAGTGCTCGGGCCCAAAGAGGAGGGAGCAGTGGTACGCGCCATGGGCTGCGCGTTGCAGCGCCTCTGGGTACACCTCGTACTCGAGTAGCAGCGTGCTATAGAGCTTGTTCATGCGCACCACGTAGAGGTTCTTGAGCTCCTCTGGCAGTTCGCTTGGCGCAGCGGGCGATGCAAACGGCTCCCCACTTCGTGGAGCGCCCATAGTGTTGGCTGTAGATGCCGGAAGTGCACCAGTGGAGCCCGACGACGATGAAGAACCAGTGCCGCTTAGGGATTGATCCTTGACGAGCTGCCAGTTGACCAGCGAGAGCATCTCCTCCGCCTGCTTGAGCTGCTGTTCCAGCAGCGCAATCTCGGCCAGCACGAGGTAGAACGGAACGAGACGGAGCGAGCTCTGGCCATAGATCTCTGTCGCCATCTTGAGTGCCTGCACGCCCTTGTCGTGTGCGCTACGTAGCTTCCTACGAAACCGGAGCTCTTCGCTCGCGCGACGCAGGGCCTCGCATTGCTCTTCGCGCTGCAGCGCCGCTCCCGCACCAACGGCAGCTACACCACTAAACCCGTGGGCCGCTACATCCAATGCGGACGAGCTTCGCTGTGGGGACCCGCCATTGACGGAGCTGGTGCGCGAGGGGGACGGCATGAAGGATGCGCCACTCTGTAACGCGAAATGCTGGTCGTCGATGCGCATTTTCAAAAGATCACAAAGACGAACGGTCGCAGTCGCTGATTGGGTGAAATCAGTTGTTATTTTTAGGGAATCATTTGTGTTGTGGCTCGGATGAGAATTTACCAGGTGCTGGCCAGCTGGCACCTCTCCTCTCGCAAAGTGGATGAGGTGGCTGCCACGTCCACAAGCTGCGGTCTGAGTATAACAAATCCACCTAAAAATCCAGTGATTTTTAATACTTTGAGGTTACGGCACGTGCATAGAGTCGGCACTGGCCAGCTGGACACCTCACTGTCAGCGCAATGGAGAACATACGGCTATTACCAGTGTATCACCGCATACAATTTAACTGTATTAACTCACTGAGAATAGTAGACATGTACCGTATTGTGGCCGCTGCCCGCCAGTAGAGCGGCCGGATGTTGCGGAAGTGATTAATCTTTGGTAACAGACCGGTACTGGTGGTGGCATGGATGTACTGTACTGTATGCGTGGATGGCGTGCGCATGGCCTGGCCGCGTTGCATTGCGTATAAGTGGGTTGTAGCTTTGTGGTGTTGTGGCCTGCGACGCCCCATCTAGTTTCCCAGTGGTCCAGTCTGGAACCCTGGACTTCAGGGTTCTTACCTAACAAGTGGAGGCGACCACCCTACTCTCCGATGGTGGTGGATAATTCGAGGACCAGCTTTCGTTACGAAAGCACCTCCCTCTACCCAAGCACAACGAGAGAGCGAGAGAGATTGGTACGATTGGCACGATTGGCACGTTGCGGTACTACCACGTAAGAATCTGGATTGCGCGTCACACGAGGCCGTCCAAAAGCTACAATACGCGGACGAACTAGTGGTGGACCAACGATCCATTTCCCGATTTCGCAGGCGAGCAAATACTGAAAACGCGGCGTGAGATCAGATCAAACATGAAGCACGCGACGATCATCGGAGTAGCGCTGCTGGCGGCGTTGGCCTGCACCGAGCCGGCCTCCGCTTCGGCGGTCCCGAGTACGGCCACGGCCACGAACGCGAACATGGTGCGAAAGCTGCGCGAGACGCAAGACTCGGAAGGCGTGTTTCCGCGCCACAAGGACTGTGGCGTCGAGTCGGATGACGAAACCCCCGAGACCGAGGCTCCAGTGACAAAGGCTCCTGTGGACGATGATGAGACGGAAGCTCCTGTGGACGACGAGGCGGATGCCTCAGTGGACGATGAGACGGAGGCTCCTGTGGACGACGAGACGGAGGCACCAGTGGACGACGAGACGGA
>JAADWT010000541.1:0-18520 GCA_023336285.1 Pythium grandisporangium
CGAGTTGGAAGGCCTAAGCACCACCAGTCGATTCGCCTTGCTTTTTTACATACTATATCCAAGCGAAAGCCTTTAACTCGAAATCCCCACAGAGAAACAAATACAAACGTGGGTGGACGATAACTTATGTCCACCACTTTACCTGCCAGTCATCCCAGTTTTCCGGACCCACCCGAAACGGCGTATAGTACTCGGATCTCAGCCGTTTTGCCCGTATACTCGCTTGTCAGCCCCTGTGTACTCGAAATTAATCCGCTCAGCTTGTTTTCAAAAGTCCCTGACTGCTCACCCAGAACGTATGAAATTGGAACTACTGTATTCAGTCAAAAATTCACGGTGTAGTCAAGACAGCGAGCTTTCAGGTGGTGCGTTCGGATTTATCACCCGATCTCTTAAGCCCAAGTTGTCAGCGCTACAACCCGAGACATGAGACATTGGCCATATACCTTAGGTGTATTTTATTGACGGCGACAGCGGTTGCAGTTCAATGCTTTACGAAGAGCTACATGGAGCCATAGAGAAAATGCTCCCTCCCAACAGCACATGAAGCTAAACGAGCTCAGCAGGTGTTTCCCGTTGCCCACTAACTGAGTGCATACGGGTAGGCGCTTGAAATGTAGCGCGATAATTGAGGGAAGCCGACCCGGACCGAACCCAGAACTCAGCAACATTGCTCATAGCGCCCCGATCAAAAGGATTCATCATGACTGGACTCTGCTGCCGAAGCTTGTGTTCGGATATCTTCTCGCTCATCTCCGCCATCTTTTTCTTCTCTAGACGCTTCTCGTCGCTTAAACTTGTGCCCGATTGCAAGTACGAGTAGCGCCGCCAGTTGATTTGTTCGTTCACAGTCATGTTTCTTGTCATGTTGCCGAGGTGCTGTAGCAGCATCGAGAATAAACCAGCGACTGCTACATTTCCCCATGCAAACACCATAACAGCCAGCAAGTGATCACTGAACAACGTTGGCAGCTGCATCCAGACACGCATAGTTGTCGAGCCCTTGGCCTCATCCACATTATCCGGATGAACCAGGTGATGGAACGCCACAATCGTAAGACCAACGAAGCTGGCCACAACAAGCACGTGAAGCGTGACAAAGATGACGAAGAGTCGGTGATTGCCGTACCCAACACAGCGATTGATCCATCCACAGTGATGGTCCATGCGGGCAACGCAGACACCGCATTGTGCGCAATGCTTGGAGCGAATGGGCTTGCGAATGAGGCATGTGCGGCAATGCGAGGCCGCAGGCGGTGGGAAGCCTTCAGCAGCCTTCTCCAGCATATCCGTAATGTCGGTTTTGAAGCTGTGAATCACGCCTGGATCAGACGGACAGATCACTGCCAAACGCGCCCAGGCGACGAGAAAGAGGACCTCCACCACACCCAGCGCGACCAAGTACGGGCGACTCTGGTTCGTACGAAGGAAGGCGTATCTGGGATCCACGACCACAGCGACGTAAAACACCGTGAACAGCATCACCCAGGCCATCCAGACCCCCATGAAGAGTTCTGGTTGCGGTTTGAACATGCTTGAAATCGATTTGCGGACAGATCCTACTGATTGCGGTGCAGCGCGCGACTGACCAAGTGATACATTTGCCGGCACAGCCATAGAGCGCTTGGATGGATGGACTGATTCGGGGTTCTTGCTCGGAGCGCCGTGACTGTGCCCACTATGCTTGTGTGGCGCGTTCAACTTGGACCAACCCTGCCACAAAACCACTGCGATGATTGGCAGCGCTACCCAATACGGCGCAAAATAGCTGGACGATAGAACACCACAGAAAAGGGCCCCATAAAGCAACACAACCCAAAGGCGCGTCTGCCGACACGCAGTTGGAGGCTGATGGCAGGTAGCCACTATTGTCAGTACAGCGCAAACGTCTGCTTCCCGATCGTACAGAGGGAATTATTGCAACGGCCATACCTGCGTGAGAGTTGGGTCCTGCGTCTGGAGCATCTTCACAAGCCATTTCAGGTTTCCGCGGGTAGCAATGGCGAGGGGGCTGGTGTCATCTACATCACACTGATCCGGGTCAAAGCCACGCGCGACCAAATACTGAATCACCACCTTGCGCTCTACGAGTCGACCGAGGGAAACCAACAGCATCGGATCGTAAGCACCGCTGTACACGAATAGTATTTTGTCCTCGCCGGTTCTCCATGCGATAGGACGCACCTCTAGCGCATGCATAATGCAGAACACTGCATTGGTTCTTGGACAGCCCACCCAGAGATCCAACAGCACGGTCCGGAGACATGCGAAGCTCTGCTTCGAGCAGGTAATGCAGCACCCACAGCTGGCCCTCCGATGCTGCGTGATGCGCCGCCGTATTGCCGTCCTTGTCACACGCAGCGATGTCGGCCTGCCCGACTGTCAGCAGCGCGTCCACCATTCGTAGGTTACCTATATGGGCCGCCCGACTGTCCGCAACGAACGCGTCATTGCATCCACACATGCACAGGACTGACCATTAGTTAAGCACGGTGTGGCACTCGCCCATTGTTGAGCAGACACCCAGCAAAACCACCACCGCTGTACCTACTGCTCTCCAAATGATGAAACTACGTACATGATCGGCGTCTCGCCGGCTTGGTTGCGAGCATTCACGATCTCGCCCACGTGTCGCCCCGCGGCCGTGGCTTGCTGCAGAAGGAAGTGCAGAATGGCTACGTTGCCGTCGAGCGCCACGGCCGAAGCGCAGTGCAATACCGTGTTGCCGTGGGCGTCCGTGGCCGTCAGGAGGTCCACGCGCTGCGGCTGTGCGGCCAGCGCCATGCCCCAGAGGAGCACCACCAGCGGGAAGTCCCCATTGGCCGCTGCCGCGAACGCATCCTGCCCGTCGTACTTCACGTTCATTGCGCGGGCCCAAGGTCGTGTAGCTGAGACCGCTGGTATTATTGCGTACGTAGTTTTGCACCGCTTGCTTGCTGGTATCCTTCGTGGCGGTCGAGAAGCCGCGCCGCCTCTTCTTCCCCTTTCTTCTCAACTCAGCATCAGACCTGATTCACTTCAGGCATCAGAACGGAGACTGAGATTGTACCGGTACCCAGCTGCGAGGTGGTGCACCAACGGTTCCTTCCTTCCTTCAAGTTGAAGCCGTTTACAGTGAGGAATCCATCCTCACTTATCCCCGCTGGAATCGGACGGTCAAATCGCTCGCATCCCTCCATCGTGCAAGAATGCAAGGAGATTTGATTCGGAAGCCTACAGGTTCAATGTTTCAAGGTTGACGAGGATGGGATGCGGCTTTCGGCAGCGTGTACTGTGCAGCACGGATGCAAGTGCACCAAGATGTAGTTGTACAGCCAGTCATTCTAGATTTTGGAACTCCTTGAGGGATCCACCGAACCGTTGCGATGTGTCCCTGGACTCCTGCTCATCCACTTCTCGCTTTCCAGACCCAAATTGCATTCAACTCATTTGTTTTGATCACCATCCATAGAAGCAAGAAACTGAGCTGCACACACAGGATACAGTGTACCTCCAGCAGGATGGATATGGGTGATATCTTTCCGAGCACGAAGTGACCCACCTGCCGACTGCGTGAGACCAGCACCTCACCAGACGCTTCCAAACACAACTCAAGAATTCCCATCACATCCGTTAAACCTACGACTTCCTGCTTCCTTTGCGCAAGGTGGATCAAGGACTCAGTCTCCATTTCCACGTCAAGCCCGCAAGACGACGAACCACGCCTATCAACCACAATGGCCATCGTTCCCTGGCCGCTTCGACTTGCAATCAGCATCGCGCTCCTGACTGCGCGCGCCGTAACCTCATACCGACCAGGCGACCAAATCTGCCAGTACGAAGACGGAACCAACTGCCCGCTCGAGTCGTTGGCGCTCTCCGAGATCGATGGCAGCGCACTCATTTACCCGGGCGGGAACACGCGCTGCGCCTTTGATTCATTCGCCAACGCGCGTGCCGAATTCGCACCCAACGCCACGTATTTCTTCCAAATCTTCCCGAAACCCAAGTCCACGGGCGCCTCCACCAAGCTCTTGATCTCGTTGCACGGAGGTGGGTCGTGTGTGGATGCCACGTCCTGCAATTTTGCGCTGCAGTGCTCCCTGCGGGCGCCAACGTTCCGTGTCTCGGCGACAGCGTTCGCTAATGTCGGCATCTTCAACAGCTCCGACCCACACAACGTGTTTCATGACTGGCATATCCTGCATATCCCGTACTGTACTGGCGACCTCTTTCTGGGCAACGGTCGTGTGCTGGAGGGCGTCGACACGGGGCTCGAGGCCATGTTTGGCCACCCTGAATGCCTGAACCTACACCAAGACATGCACATGAACGGGTTTGAGAACACCAAGAGCGCGCTCGAGTGGGGGCGACGCAACTACCCGGCCGTGGACGAGCTCGTGATTAGTGGGATGAGCGCTGGGTCGCTAGGGGCGCAGATTCTATCCGCGTACGTTGCAGAGCTCTGGGGAATCTCCAGTACGTCCTCAACCACGCCTTACTCGGTTCTCGCGGACAGCTACATTGGCGTCATCCCGACAGACAAACCGGCGGCAGTGGTGCTGGATTTCTTTGGCGCCTGTGACTCTGATGAACTCCACCTCAGCGAGGAAGTTCGATCCGCTTGCAAGGCTGGCTCGCTCACGACTGAGGTGCTCATGCTTTCTCTGCAGAGCCTGAGACCCGCAACCGAGTGGGTGTTTCTGAACAGCAAGGGCGACTACAAACAGAGGCTCTACTACCAACTTGTTAAGGACGGCATGAAGGCATACCCGTTCCCTGATCTCTTGCCCCTCGAAACGATTTACCAGGTACGCTTCGGGCGGATCCCATTTCCGTGCACCTATCTGATCAGTCGCTGTGCGTGAGTATCGCCACGAAGGCACGTTTTGCTGTTGCTAATACCTTTGCCTCCGGATGTGATTCTCAGCTAATGAACGAACACATCGAAGCATACGCTGCAGCAAGCGACAACATCCACGGCTTCTTTGTCGAGGGGGAACAGCACGTCTTCCTCCTTGACCCGCAGTACTACAACACAATGAGTATCACGGGCCAGTCATTCGGCCGCTACCTGGCAGATTCCCTGGCATCAACCCAGAGTCCCAATTCCACAGAACCAAAGCCGACGCCGACGCCAACTCCCATCCCAACGCCAGCCCCGACACACCAGGCCTGTTAGCGGAGACCTCGACGGCCGATTATAATAATATGAAGGCTGTGGAAGACAACGGCGCATCGTATTCCACTTGTATTCCATAGTACTGGTACTACAGTAACCACCAGCGATGAGAGCGGCACAGCGAGCAACGCAGCTCGTACATCGCATTCCAATATCTGACCTTCCTGGAATGATCTCTGTTCGCTTGTCTAGTATTAATCCAGTACTACACTGTAGACGCCGCTTGATCCCTTCAGTTCCAACTCTGCCGTCGTTCTAATTGGCTAAAATCAACTCCTCAGCCACATTCCTCTCCAGGTTTTGGGTCCCATCTGGAGCACAGCGCGAGAGCGGAAAATCCCCAAGAGTCAAGAGCCAAGCGGCGACGCCATGAAGCAGCGCATACCACCGCGTGAGCCAGACAGCGCGCGAGATGGCAGCGGCGAGAGCGAGAGCGAGAGCGAGCGCGAGGTGGTCATCATCGAGGACGCCAAGGAGCTCAAGCAGGCTGTTCATGATGTACGAGACTCCAACTCTCTGTGTGTCCATGGGGAGGTGGTTTTGGATCTGCCGAATCTGACTCTTGAACATCTCGCAGGAGATAGAGGCTGGCGGGTGTGGATTTTTCCAGCGGCGCGTCGTCACGTACGTGCTTGCAGCTTCCCTTCCCACCGTGCTATTCTATATAGGTGGATGGTGGGATGCCGAGAGTCGGTGTTAACATGATCAACCTGCTCGTAGTATCCTGGGCTTCGGCAATGTCGCGGATGCCGTCGAGATCCTTGCCATCGGGTATATCCTATCCGTCTACGAAGATACGGAAGGCGCAATTTCGCCATGGCAATCCAGTACGTTAGTGCTAGTCGCATTGTTCTAGTTTACTCACTTGCTTCGAACAGAGTGTTCAACTGACTCGTGTCTGTGCGTTCTCGCTCGCTCACTACCTGCCGCCAACATGGCTCCAGGTTTCCTAACCGCTGCCGTGTTCGCGGGCATGCTTGTGGGTGGTTTCATGGGGGGCGTGCTGGGGGACGTGTACGGGCGTAAACCTGTGCTACTCACGACACTAGCTATCAACGCGTTGTCTGCATTTCTATCGGCACTATCCGTTTCCATTTACTGGCTCATCTTTTTCCGCACGTTGGCGGGCGTTGGTAAGTTGGTGATGATACACACTGGTTTGGTTGCTAGCACTTACTCACAAGTTTCTCACCCATACGGATTACTGGTTCGCATTCGGTCGTGCGTTCAATAGGAGTGGGCGGCGTGGTATCGTCGCTGTTTGCACTATGTCTAGAGCACGTGCCCGTATCGGCTCGTGGCCGCTACGTGACCATTCTGTGCTCGTTCTGGATGGTTGGCTCGGTGCTCACGGCCGGGACGGCGTGGATTATGCTGGGTAACAACAGTGACGGGAACCGTATCCTGGATATTTCCTGGCGATGGTTTGCTGCCGTGGTAGGACTCCCATCGTTTGTGTGCTTTGTGCTTACGGCATGGTATGTGCCCGAGAGCCCGCACTTCTTGGCCAGCCAGGCCCGAATCGATGCCGTCTCTGATGTTATCCAGGAGATTCACCGAGTCAACGGCAGTGTTCGGGGCGTCGTATTCCGCTTTACGGATTCACAAGACGGCGAGTTGGGCTTACAAAAGGCAAAGGCTGTCAGAGTCACCGAACCCAAGGGTACGACCTCCAGCTCCTCACCCGAATTGTTGGTGGCTTCTCAACAGGGCACTGCTGTCGCTCGTGCTCTATGCAACCGTGACCGCGTTCGAAATGTTGGCCGTCTTTTCAAGAAACCTCTTCTCGTGGGCACCATCTTGCTCATGTTTTGCGCCTACTGCCTCAGCTTTGGCTCATATGGTCTATCTACGTGGATCACCAAACTTTTTCAGACGGTTGGTCTCTCCAACCCATTCGCGAATGCGTTTCTGTTCGCAGGTGCCAATCTACCAGGAAACCTCGTCAGGTATGCTGACTTGCTGTAAGATAGAATCGTTGGACTTGCAGCGAGAGGGATCTGGGTGACCATCGTGTTGCGTTCTTAATGATTGTCTGCCACAGTCTCTACCTGATCGATATCGTGGGTCCCAAGAAGTTGCTATCCGGGGCGTTCTTCTCTGCTGGCCTATGTGCATTTCTGTTTGCATTTGAAGTGGAAAGCTCGGCCACAATCGTCGTTGCCGTATCCTGTCTCTTCAATGCCTGCACGACGGCAGCCTGGAATGCGGTACGAACCACTTGAGCATGCTCAAAAGTGTATATCGTACCACAATTTTTTCCATATGCGCACTAATCGAAGGTAAATCTGACATGTTTCTTGCATATCCAATTTCCGTCAACACAGTTTGGTGTGCTTTCAGCTGAGAGCTTCCCGTTGGAAGTACGTACGACAGGGATCTCGCTCGTAAACTGTTCTGGTCGTTTGGGGGCCATCAGTTCCCAGTTTGTGAACGGCTTCCTCGTGGGCCCTCCTCCACACGTGACTGCGCTGCTAGTGGTTGTTGCGACTGTCATGACTGCTGGCGGATTGACTGCGCAAGCAGTTCATGAGCCTGACGACGGTGATTCTTCACGACCATCGACACTTCTGCCCCAGGAGGATAGCGCCTCGGACCAGGAAGACCGTGATCAGGAATTGGCTGATGAATACGGCGAGCGGGAGTGTGCAAGTGACGGAGATGAGCTCCGTATCAGAGGAAATCGCCAGGTGATTGCAAGTGACAGTATTCAGGACCCCCCACGAGCTGGCAGCGACAAAGAAGAGCACACAGCACTCATGGATGAAACAAAACGCACGGTGGGGTTGGCTGTTCGGTGATCTGTTCGCACCCCTCCCCCCTCACAATGGTGTGGCTGGCATGGCAAGACGAGTGCTGCAGCCTCGAAAAACAATGACCTTTGACGTGTCATGGCCAGTTCGTCAACTATCAGCGCTTCCCATTTAACGTCGACTCAATGGGATCCACATGACGTCGGTGGTTTTCGCCGTGGTTTCGACGTGGCCACGTGTTGCTGCTGTGCTGTTGGCGGCCCTGCTCGCTGTTTGCATGTACTATACGTACAGTATGTGACCTCTGTACGTGGGCCACGGCTCCGCGCCAAGCTAGATCCTAGGCTCAAGAAGGTGTGGTCATACAGATTTGCTTCACTGTTGTTTTTACTCCCGCGAATCATTGGGTCACGTCAAATGAACGTGTCGAGGATTGCTGAAGCGATGTCCACCTCAGACTTGCGGGTCTTGTCGTGGCGACACCGTAAGGTTGGCTGGAACTTCAATGTACGGTCGAGGGATGGGATCGCCACGTCAGGCAGCACTACCCAGCGTGCAAAATGCCAACATACTGTACGGCTCCTGCTTGCTTACCAAAGTCCTTTCGTAACCGTACTGGGGGTAATTTAATCTAATCGCTGGAGTTCTCCCCATTGTATAAGCTTGACGAGGACGACACGACAACAGTGTGCACTGATAATTACTTCAATAGCGATTGCAGTGCAGTGTGATGTGCCACGCGTAGTCGTCAGGCAGCCCAACCCCACGGATGGGCTCGCTGGTTTATCGGCAGCAGTTCCTAGTGAACACTCGGTCCTGCTGTCAGTCATGCACACACCAGAAAAATGAAAAGTTTATCGGACAAATGTGAATTTTCAGACGCGAAGGGTCTCAACAACGAAGCAAAAAGGGCCATGGAGTTGGCGAAGTCACGCAATCCCAGGCTCTGCACTGGAGATATCCAAGTCCGACATCTTGGAGTTTGTATTCCCGCTCGAGCAATTCAACCTTGACGCCTGAGAGTTCAACAAGCGCTCGCTCACTCTTGATTATTACACATGCAAACTCGCGTTTTCGCCCCGTTCAAGGTCGAGGCATAGTAAATCCATGAGAAATCGTGGTGAGGGCAAAAACCTGGTGACTATCCCAGGGGTACACAATCAAACGGTCCCACTGTGGGACTCACGTGATTTTCCAACAAAAAATCCACAACAGCTCACGGGCGAGGCATTCAACATATGACTTATCTGTCCTTTCACCTTAATAAATTCAAGGTTAACACACAACTGCAGACAATTTAAACTAAATCCATATAATAATCTGGCCTGGAGCTCCCGGCTCTGGGCAGGTCCAACGTGGCGGCCGGAAAAATATCCACCGACCTGGCAGATGTCAGCGGCTGCGCAAGGTTACGAGGTGCAGTGGCGCCAGCGCAGCGACCCAGCCACGCATGCACACATGCACGCAGCCACGCAGCCACCAGCCACCAGCCGCCGGCCACCGGCCACTGGTCGTGGCAAGCCGCATTTCTGTTCTGTCCCCCCAGCGCACAAGTGGTGGCCGTCGTCATCGCATCCGCGTCTGATACCAGCCGCGCATTCCCGGATTCTCTGCTTCCAACTCACCTCCGCCACCGGATCGTTCCGCGCCAATGATGGCTGCCATGGATCCTCACCACCGCCAACACAGCCACCACCAGCAGCACCAACAGCACCAGCAGCAGGAGGACGAGTTAGACGACCAGGGCCTCGTATCCATGACGCCCAGCGACATGGCGTGCTTCGTGACCTGCCGGTCCGCGCCCCCGCCGCCCGCAGATCCCGCCGCGCGCGCGCCCAGCGTCACGCTCGTGCACGCCACCAGCACGCGCCTGCGTGGGCTATCGGCCGCCATGCAGCAGCGCCTGCCCAGCCGCTGCCGCAGCAGCATCGACCCCCTGGCGAGCGCCGCCGACGCCACGCTGCGCCGCCTGGCGTCCTCCACCACGCGCTACCGCCACCGCCACGGCAGCCTCCAGCCGCGCGCCAGCAACAAGCCGTCGCGCCACCACGATGAGCAGCGCGACCAGCTGCCCGAGGTGGTCAAGAGGCAGCTATTAGCGGCGTCCAAGGCCTGCACGTCGGCCATGGTACGGGAGGCGCGCGACCTGCTGCACGCCACGTCACCGCGCAACCTTCAGCGCGCGGGGCTGCGGCCCGTAAGCGCCAGCCACGACGGCTTCCGCGTCTACGAGCAGGTGGGCAAACCCACGCCCACGCCCACGGCGAAGGTCGTGGGGCGGTCAGCGAGTTGGTCGGTGGGGCGCCAAGTGTCCGTGCTGGATGACCGCGACGCGAGCCCAAGCCAGAGCCAGAGCCTCAGCCACAGCGGACAGGACGTGCCGCGCACGGTGGGCGTGCGCCATGTGGACGTGAGCCTGGACGACTTTGTCGCGGCCTTTGCCTCGCCCTCACTGCAGCAGCAGCAGCACGGGACGACCGCGACGACCTCGCACTACACGCTCAACCCGGGCATCTTCACGAGCGAGCGCGTCTTCACGCTGCTGGACGCGCCAAACAAGACTGTGACCGTCAACTGGATGGAGCTGCAGCCGCGTGGCGTGCGGTCCCTGGCCAGACGCCGCGACCTGCTGGTCGTCACGTGCGAGAAGCGCTTCCAGATGCCCGACGGCCGCCAGGGATGGGTGCAGAGCATGCAGTCCGTGGAGCTGCCCGGCGGATGGACCGCGGCGCAGCACGGCCTGCAGTCGGCGAGCGACGGCAAGAGCTGCGTGCGGGGCAGCATGAGCCGCACGGGGGTCGTGGCCCTGGCGCGAGGCGGAGAGAACGCGGACATCCACGTGGTGGACGTGGTGGCGGCGGCCGAGATGGATTTGAATGGCAGCGCGTCCATGGGCGCGCGCCGTGGCCTTGGCCGCCACCGCGTGGTCAAGATCCTGGCCAACCTACCGCAGGCCGTGGAGCAGCACCGCGTCCAGCGGCTGTCGTACCTGGCCACGCAGCAGTTTGAGCTGGTGGAGGGCTACCAGAAGGACAAGTCGTGCCGCCTGTGCCACACCAAGCTCGCGCAGCTGCCGCGCTGGAAGCCACGCCACTCGTGCCGCAAGTGTGGCGCCAGTGTGTGTGGGCAATGCAGTCGCTCCTGGAACGTTGAGCGCCATCGCTCCCAGGCGCTGGTGGGTGGCGGTCGCGTGTGCACCCCCACGCGGGTCTGCCTCGAGTGCGTGGACCGCGTGCACGAGCCCAAGCCCAAGCCCACGCCCATGTCGCTGCTGCGCCAGTACAAGCGTGGCTCATCGTCCTCCTCCACGGTGTGGTCCACTGATCTCTCCGTCAGTGAGAGCGTAGCCTCGTCCGGCGCCAAGCCGATTCTGTCGCCTGGCGCTCGGTCGGAGGCGTCCACATCGTCCGAGAGCTCGTCCCCATCGGGATCGCCACGTCCAGAGACCGCCTCGACCTCCTCCTGCTCCCCATTGAAACACAAAGACGTCATGACCACACCGCCGTGGATGCTCACCTCCATCCCGCCCATGCGCGCGACCGTGCTCGAGTTTTCGTTGGAGAATGCCGTCAGCGGTGGTGATGACCTCTTGCAAATGTATGCGCAATACGAAGTGGATGCTCACAAGGAAGACACGTACGGCGTGGCAGCAGGAGAAGAGGTAGTGGAGGCCACAGAACAAGATGTGGATGAGGGCGAGGAGGTGGAGGTGGGGGAAGAGATGGTGATGCTCGCCGAAGACGACACGAACGAGTGGGGGTTCGTGGTGGAAGGGGCCACGCTCGAGGAGGAAGACATCACGTGGGCTCAGGTCGTGCGCGAGTCGGAAGTGGATGAGATCGCAACGATGACGCTCTGACCTGCGGTATACTACTATAAGTCGTACTTCGAAGTACATGTATGAAGGAAGACAAGAGGGATGTGCATTATGAACACCGTGGGAGCTGCTACCTGGGGGTGGATTCACGAAATGGAGTGGATCGCAATGTAGTTTGTATTGAGAATTTGCAGCTTTCTTGAAATATATATGGGGAGCATCCATGATGATCTTATTTTTTCGTCTTGGTAGCAGCGATTGCCACATGAGAAACGCTGAGTGCTACTTTCTCAAGACAAGGAAGCCGAAAATATATCGATTTCACGGGAACTCCTTGTCGTATATCCAGCGAATAGACCTCCTGGAGATGCTACAAAATGAAGCAACTAAAGTTATGCTTGATTTTTTTTCTAGTGATTGGTATTGTGTTTAACAAGCAAGGACATACTGTTCGTGAAGGCGCTACGATCAATACCGAAATCAGCCTGGAGTTGGCGTGAGTGTAATTGCCGTTATCTGGAACATGGAGGCTGGAGATACCCCCTACCAGACTATAGGTCTGCTGAATTTCCCACACCAACACGGTACATTGATACGACTGCGACAGAAGGACAGTCCTCACCGCGTATTTGCCATTTCGATTCAGGTGACGGATGGTTGGTGGCACCAATCATCGCGTTGGCAGCAACTTTATCCGAAAGTTTGTCTTCGCTGTCATTTTCCCTTTGCAACTTTTCACTTTTTCGGAGGACCGCTGTTTGCGTTTCGTTGTATTCCTTAGTTTCAAAGAATGACATGGGAACAGAAAATACAACCTAAAAACGATGCTACATGGTCTGCCCACCATGTAGGTTCAAATTAAATCTATCCCCACATCATGTTTTGATAAAAACAACATTTTCAGATGGTTTTCAGGTGACCAAAGCCCACGTCACACACGCGCACGGCCAGCATTGCTGGAAAATATTGTGCACAATGGTGACGTGGGCCAGCAATAAATGAGGTGGCGACGTGCTCGCATGCGCTTCATTGGAGCGCACGGGGCTTGCCCAATATACCCACCATCTCCGCCTATATCTACAGCTCATGACTTCGTTGCCACTGGATTCTGACGGGTCGTGGAATCTGCGTCGGATGAGCTAACTAACAGTAGCTCTCGGCATTCACGAATCGAGCAACACACAGCGATCATTGGAGTCGCTGTCCACGCTTTCCTTCATTCCTTGCTGCAATTGAAACATGCGGATCGCCAGGGAACCCGACAGAGGCGCGAACAAGTTCCCACTGGTTCGTGATGCGAGCCACGGCGTCTCTCCGTTCTTTAAGAGCCGCGTCACGGCTCCCAACTGGACCTATGAGTCAATGGAGCCCCCGCCGCGGTCCACAGGCGGAGCCGATACGTTCATCTCCGACGCCTCTGGTTTAAACGACTGGGGCGACGACTTTGATTCCGAGTTTAAAGGCAACCGCGCGACGCGGGCCATGACAATCACACTATCGGACAAGTCCCGAGACTTGCTCTTGGCGCATGCGCGGCGCACGAGTGCTAGTGTCTTGCGCGAGGCCGTGCGAGCGACAACCAGTCTGTCGGCACTGCGAGGCATGAGTTTGCTGGAAGCCGACGAGCGCATCGCGCTGTACGGCTACAAGACCAACCGCTCGTCGGCCTCGCGAATGACCGCGCTCAATGCGTCGAGAGGAAGCGAGCCACCCACTGTGGCGTCAGCCGACAATGTGCCACGCGTGTTCGGACTGGGCCAGATCCACTCGCCCCTGAAGGAGCTGGTCGAGATTATTGGCCATCCGAGCCCTCTCAGCTTTGTTCTCTTGAACCCTGGGGTGGATCAACATGAGACCCTCGAGCTACTGGCCGGCGGGGCGGACGAGTATACCGCGATCAAGACGATGACGATGCAGCGCCGATGGCATGCAAGTGTGGATCGGCAGCGCGATTTCGTGGTGGTCGAGGACCAACGTCTGGTGAAGACCGAGGACGGGCGCCATGGGTGGATGGTGAGTTATCATTCGACAAACTGGAGGTCCTGCTCACAGCCCAGCGGGGGCGTTGTGCGTGGTGGTATGTATCGCACAGGTTTAGTCGTGTTAGAGTCGCCGGGGTATCCTGAGCGCCTCGAGCTTTTCGCCGTCTCGTCGATTAACGTCAAGGGGAACACGACCGAGCGCACGAATAGTGCCATCAGCCGCGATCGTATCATGCATACTCTCATGCTACTCACCAAGACGATTGAGCAACGCGCCGCGACCGAGCTCTCCCTCGTGCAATCGTTTAAATTCCGCAAGATGAACAAGGAGATGCGCCAGGCGCCATGCCGCGCATGCATGACCAAGATCGGCAAGACTCGCCGGAATGCGATCCCGTATCGATGCCGCAAGTGTTGTGTGAGCATTTGTGGCGGTTGTAGCGTCATGTGGCGACGAGGAAGCAAGGAGATGCGGCTGTGCCTCGAATGCTGGGCCTATGCCACCCTCAATCGATTGTAAAATCTGTTCTCTCACCGTATCACCGCCCGAAATGCTACAGGAGTTCAAGCACCGGGAGCATCTGTATTCTTTGATAAACTCATTCTTTTTCCTATCGGTCTTGCTGCCCGCAATGCAAAATGATCCACAGGCTTGTGACTTGGGTGTAAGTGAGAATGTTGCGACAGCATCTATTATACATCTCTTCTTCTTTTTTTTCTTTCTGTTTTTAATCCTCCCCAAGGCTATCGTTTGGGTGTTATGCGTCTCTTCCTGTGGAAGTTGCCTGTCGGATAGTGGTAGCTCTTTAAAGTGGTCGGCCGGCCCGCAGACAATCGCAAGAAAGCGACTGATCCATCAGCAAGCGGGCGTGAGTATCAGCATCCAATAACAGGAATCACATTTCCCTCTACACCATCGTCAAATTTGTGAACACCAACCCATTGACCCATACAGTATGCCGATAGATTCGTCTTCTTGCCTGGGAAGAGAACGCAGACAAACTGTCGAGAAGAGGCCCGAAACCTAGAACCTTCTCATTCGTTGGGGATGCGATCTCGTTCAGCAGCTATGGTGCAAGCGCCTCAAACGAACAATCGTTGTTGCAGCAGAGATCCTGCTGGTGCGGACTGGTCACTGACCAGTCACCGCTTACTGACCAGTGGTCAGTAAGCCGTCTCACTGCAAACAGAGAAGACACCGAGTACATATTCTCAGTAATGTTCGTAAATCTTATCCATCGGATCTTACCTTCTGGCAGTGTTGTACTGGCCACCGCAAAGCGAGAGCCCCCGATAATCCCTGGTTGAAGTGTGATTGATTGGCATGAGCTTACAGCGAGTTTACAAGGAGTCGGCGCAGTATACTATCCAGTTGAGAGTATACTTGATCCTCGTATACTGTAAGTGTTCTTAGCCCACCACCCGCTCAACCATTGGCTGAAAATATGGGTTGGCTCACCCAGATCGAGGCGTGATTGGCTCGGTGATGGGGCGACGCGGCTCGGCTGCGGATGACGGAGTCTGGCCAAAGCCACGTTCGCCCGCGCGGCTTTCGGTCTGATTCCGAAGCGCAGTGACGTGCTACTCTTCTCCTCCCAGCCAGGCGCCCGGCCTCTGTCCCTCCTTACTGTATATGTACAGTGTCCAGCGACCGTGGGCCTGCCTGGGTGTGGGCGTGGGCGTGCGTGGGGGGAGGAAGGCCGCGACGCCGCGGCGAGCGCGCCGCCACCTGGCTCCTGGCGCCTGGTGATCGCCGCGTCGGGAGTCTGGCTGGATTGAGTCGCGCCGGGGAGGCGGGCGAGAAACGGGTCCAGCGGATTCGAAGTCGGATCCGGACACGAGCCTCAGACAAGCCGAGCAAGTGCCACACACACACACATCCACACAGCCCCACTACACCGCACTGCCGCAGTTTCCCCCGCCCTCTCGGTCTGCGGAAGGCCACCGAACTCACCGTTTCCACTTGCCGTCTCGCTTGCTTCCCGTTTGACGCGTTGGTCAGCGCCCGCGCCCGCGTCAGTCTCAGTGTCAGTGTCAGTGTGTATAGCCCCCCTTTCCAATGAAGCGCGTGTCGACCCCCGTGGGGGACGAGGACATGACGCCGCCCGTCAGCGCGCGCTACTTGCGCACCACGGGGCTGCAGCGCCAGGACACCACCACGCTGCCCTTTGGCGTGTCCATGGCCTCGTCCATGGTCTCCATGGCCTCTACGCGCACCACCACTTCGTCGCTGGGCCGCACCACCACGTCCTCGCTCAACTCACGGCTCTCCACGCCCTCGGACGCCGGCAGTACGGCCTCCGCCCCGGGCTCCACCTCGGCGCCACCGCACGATCTGCCTCCGCACCACCACCACCACCATCAGCAGCATCAGCATCTTCCACGTCATCACCAACCCCACCAACACTCACACCTGCCGCCCCAGCGAGAGAAAGCCAAGAGCGACAGCTGCGTTGCCTCGCTCTCGGACGACACGCGCCACGTGGTGCAGGACGCTGCCGAGCGCGCCAACTCGGCCATGCTGCGCGAGGCCGACCAGCTCATTCGCGCCCAGCGCAAGGCCCTGGCCGCGGCCACGTCAGCGCCCTCTCCCTCTCTTGATGACGCCGGCGTCGTGGACACGCGCGAGACCGCGGCCGTGTTCCAGTCGCTGGCGCGGCCCGACGGCTCGGCGCCCGCGTGGGAGCGGCTCCAACCGGGCGCGCCGCCCCGCCACGACGACATGGAGCAGATGCCCCTGACCGCCTCCGGTCGTGTCCACGGCGGCGGTGGTGGCGGCGTGCTGCCCCGCATATTCGCCGTGCGCACGGTGCAGACGTCGATCGAGGAGCTGATGGAGGTGCTGGCGCCCAAGCACAAGGCCAGCATGGCCGTGCTGCTGCCGGGCATCGCCGAGTCGGGCACGGTGGACCGCGTGGAGGACCGCGGCGACCGCGTGACCGTGATCAAGTCGGTGCGCATGCACGCCAACTGGTGCCCCGCCGTGGCGCTGCGCCGCGAGTTCATGATGGTCATGAGCCACCGCAGCATGCAGACGCCCGACGGCCGGCGTGGCCGCCTCACATCCTTCCACTCGGTGACGTGGCCCTCGTGCGCGCCCACGACCATGGACATTGTGCGCGGCAGCATGTACCGCACGGGGATCGTGGCCATGGAGTCCAAGACGGCGCCGGGGTGCCTCGAGGTCGTGGCCATTGGCGAGATCAACCTCAAGGGCCAGGCCTCGGTGCCGGCCAACGCTGTGGCCAGTCACACGCACGTGCTGGCCGTGCTACGCAAGCTCACGCAGGCGCTAGAGCGCAACGCCGCTGTCAAGCTCTCGCTCATGAGCTCGCGCGTGTACGACGACATCCGCGCGCTGCTGCGTGACGCCGAGTGTGAGACGTGTGCCGTGAAGCTGCCCGACGCCGCGCCGGCGGGGGAGGAGCCGTTCAACTGCCGCAAGTGCTGCGCCAGCGTGTGTGGGCCCTGCAGCGAGGTGGTGGCGCATGGCGGGCGGCGCGTGCGGCTGTGCATCGAGTGCTGGGCCGACGCCACGCTCAACTAGCTAGAAAGAGGAGGAGGAAGGACAGATCAGGACAGCAAGGCCAGGTCGAGGCCGTACCATAGAGCGGAAATTATTATTATTCGAGAGCAGACGTTAGAGTGCCTCATCTTGGCGAGCGATAGAGCCGAGAGGAGAGAGAGAATGCTAGGAACCTTATTGTCGCATGTAACAATTGAGATGCGCATCAGAGATCTCGCCCCATTTCGGATCCCGTCCATCGACGTCCATATTGGACAAGATACACGTAGTCTACTATGACTCCGAGCTTGGTTCACAGCTCGCAGCTCGCAGCTCGCGCCGCGTGGTCGCTTCCTTTGGCCTGGTGCACATGAGATGCTCGGGCCAGCCCAGTATCAGAGCCATCGCGTTTGATGCGACAAAGATCGTGACACTGACCACAGGCAACCGATCGTAAAACCAGAGAGATCCAGAGACCGAGACGAAAAAGCATCGGTGGTGAAAGGCGCGGAGAAGGAAGAGCGGTGCACTCGTGACATTCCATGTCCAGCGGTTGCATGTGGGGCTTCCAGCCAGTCACACACTCATCCTCACCCTCACCCTCACCCTCATCCTCATCCATCCTCGCATCCATCAATCGCCGATCCATCCGGCAGATGGGTGCAAACCTCCGGAAAGTGGCATTCAGTCACAATCGTGATGGAAAACCTCTGGATCTTTGAAGCGACATCCCACAATACCAACAATATCCATCCACAATTATTAGTCTTTCGGGAACCAATCAACTTGCGCTGCACCAGTATAACCACCCGAGTTGCGCAGTACAAGTACAAAAGAGTGCATGAGGATTTGAGAACTGCCTAGCTGTCGCAGAAGATCTTGATGAGCGACAGGCCGGTGAATGGCAGACGGACGCCTGCAACAGCCCGCGCTATCTGTTGGAGCGAGGGCAATACAATGCACAGCAGCCACGTGAATTTGAAATTTGGAACCCCCCAAGACACAGGTGAGGACCTACCTAGTCTATCCCTACTCAGAGCACACGGGACACTGCTCCGTGTGCTGCCCCTTAGGTTCACGCATTTGGCCAACGTTTCCACACGAGATTACCGTTGGTGAAGAGATCTGTTTCAGAACTGCACGGGATCTATCTAAGCGAACCCATGGGATGCGGCAATCCGTAATGCACCACGTTGACCACCTTTCAAAGAGGTCGCGTGTGGAATGGTCATATACGTACATGTATGTTTGACTGTGCAACATACCGCCACCTTCAAGTTGAAAGGCGGGGGGGGGGGGGGC